>JAUNZO010002321.1:0-111239 GCA_031894775.1 Chloris gayana
TATCTGCACCGGGTACTGGGAGCAACCCGGTACCCCGGCCTCCAGTACCGTTTTGACGTAAAAACATCTGCACCGAGTACTGGAAGCCGTGTGGTACCCAAGCGTTTCCCGCCGGTCCGCCATTCCCGGGGTCCGGACGGAGGTACGCAATGCGCCAACGTGGCGCGGGGCCCACGTGCCCACGGTTCGTCCGCGCCGCGAGCCGGAAGGGAGAGAGAAGGGAGGCCAAGTCGCCGCCGAGCTCCATGTCGCCGACGCCGGCCGCCGGATCCGCACCTTGCCGCGGCACCGAGCGGGGCGGACGGCCCTAGCGACGGGAGAGGCACGCGGTAGAGTGGGACCCGGCGAAGGCGGCAGCGCGCGAGCGGGTGTGTGCCGGGCGTCGAGAGGCGATGAGGCGCTCGGAGGAGGCCGCCGCGTGGATCCATTCGACGGAGCCGCGCGCGGAGGATCGTCGGCGGCCGCGGGTCCCCTACTCCTCCGCCGGAGAGGGAGCGCACCGAGAGGGAGGGCCGCGCCGGGAGGGAGGAAGAGAGCAGGGGTGGCGGCGGCGGTGGGGCGACGCGCGCGGGAGGGAGAAGGAGGCCGCCGCCGTAACGTTGTCCGCTCCGAGGAGGCCGTCGCCGCCCGGATCACGCCGGAGGAGGCCGCCGCCGCCTAGATCTTGGTGAAGCGCGGGAAGCTCGAGGTGGCTCGCACGCGGGGGGAGGAGGATGGGGTCGGCGTGGCGGACGGAGCGAGGGCCGCGGACGCGGGAGGCGACGGCGCGGCGGGGGTGAAAGGCGGGAGGCGAGGCGGCCGGTGGCGGCGCGGGGAAGCGGGAGGCGACGCGCGGCACGGGAGGCGAGGCCGACGGCGGCGGCGCGGGGAAGTGGGTGAGGCGCGCGCGGCGAGGCGGCCGGCGGCGGCGCGAGGGAGAGAGGCGGGCCCGTCGGGAGAGAGTGGGAGAGAGGCCCCGGAGTGATGGGGAGAAAAGGAGAGGGAGAGGAAGAGGAAAGGAAAAGAGAGAAAAGGAGAGAAAAAGAGAGGAAAAAAATAAAAAAATGTAAAAAGAAAGAAAAAAAAAGGAAAAGGTGAAAAAAGAAAAAAATTATGGAATGATAAAAATTAGATTATTAAACTATTGCAAAAGTAAAATAAATGAAAAAGAAAAGAAAGAGGAGATGTGAAAGAAGATGTAGTTAAAGTTGGTTGAATAAAATATTGGGTAGTTGATATAGTGGATGGATATAGAGTATGAACGGGTGCAGCAAAACCGGATATAGAGAAGAGAATCTTGCTGATTAGAACGGAATATTCTTTTTAAAGGATGAAAATAGAGTACCACGAGTGCGGATAGTCTAAGGCTGACTCCAACATCGGGCAGGCAAAGACAAATATGCATGGTCAATAGCTACATCCGATTTCAATCTCCAACGGAGGAGGCAAGCATCTATACATTTTTGCCTCGCGAGGAGAGAGGGAAGGTAAAAATGGATACTCTCTCTTCGATACATACAGCCAGCATGCGGCAAGTGGGTGAGCGGGGTGGTGGTCAACGACGGCCGACGAGCTCGGGTGCGGCCACGGCGAGCTGGTGAGCTCGGAAGCGGCACGGGCGTGCGCACGGCGGGTCGTGGCGCATAGGAGGCGTGCGCAACGGCAGCATGGGCGTGTGGCGGCGCCGGCATGCGCGCGGCCGCACAAGCATGCGCGGTGCGGCATGGACGGGTGACTGGTCGCGACGTGGAGGAGCCGTGCGCGCGACGGCATGAGCTCGTGTGGGCGTGTGCACGGCGGGCCGCGGTGCGTAGGAGGTGTGCGCGGTCGCCGCGGGTGAGTTCGAGACGAGGCATGGCAGCGGTGGGTGAGCTCGAGCGTGGCCGCAAGAGATCGAGCTTAGGCGCGGCTAGGCGGAACGGACGGTGGCGAGTGTGGGCACTGCGGTGAGCGAGCTCGGGCGTTCGATGGGCAACGCGAGGTCGAGCGAGGTTCGACGGGCGGCACGAGGTTGAGTCGCTCCGATGGCGGGAGCTCCTCGACGAGGACGAGCAGGGGAACTCCTCGTTCGTTGGTAGGGGCGCGAGGGACGGCGACCTCCGCCAATGTGAGCAGAACGGGGACATGGACGCCTCGGATGATAGCTCCGGCGCGGGCTGCTGCAGCAGGAGGAGCATGGCGGCGAGCGGGGACCGGCGCGGAGACATAGATCCTTTTGCCTCCTCTCATTTGCATCGATCGTTAGAGACAATACTTTTTGCTTCCCTCATCTTCACTTGTACATGCAATGTAAACATGGTTTTGTCTCCGAAATTTGCAAAACCTTGTTGGAGTCGGTCTAAGTCATTTTGTTGTAAGTCCTCGACACCAAGTGTATTATATTACAAATACCCTATTTGTACATATTTTTTTATAGGATCGCTCGCTAGGGTTAGCAGGGAAGGACACCATAGATTTCGGCGTTTGTGCAACGGCGGCTAGGAACAATCGTGTGTCGTGTCTTCATCTTGCAGAAGGGGATGGGGAAGTAGAGGGATGCACACCACGTAGCAGGGCTCCAAATGGAGATTTTTGCTATTTTAACCATGAAATCAGCGGGCTTCGCTAAAATGATCACGAAAGATTAGGCTTCGCTAGAATGACCACCAAACCAATGTCATCTACGTTAAAATGACCATGACCTAATTTTTGGACGAAAATGTCCTCTCCTTTCTTCTTCCTCTCCTCTCTCCTCTCTCCCTCCGGCGTGACCACTGCTTTGACTCGTCGGCGCCGGTCACCGGCGCGTCCAGGGACCGCCGCTACTCCTGCCTAGGCCGGGGCCGTCGCATCCGAGCCGCTGCGTCCGGGGCCGCCGCCGGGACAAGGGCTGCCGCCGCTCCTGCACGTCCGCGAACAGGTCAGCGTGCACGGCCAAGCCCGCCACCGACGACGCCCACGCCGGAGCCGCCGCCGGCTCCTACGCGCCCGCGCCTAGGCCTCACCGTCGACGCCTCGCCCACGTCGAGGGCCGCCTCCGGCTCCTGCGGGTGCGCGGCGAGGCTAGCGCGCGCGGCCCGGCCTGGCCCCTAGCTTCGTTTGCGCACAGGCCGAGGCCGGCGCCGCCGTCACCCAGGTCGAGAGAGGAGAGATGGCCGGACATGAGAGAATGAGATAGAGGAAGAAGAAAGGAGAGGGCATTTTCGTCCGAAAAATACGTCACGATCATTTTGACGTAGAGAACGTTGGTTTGGTGATCATTTTAGGGAAGTCCAATCTTTCGTGACCATTTTAACGAAGCTCGCTGGTTTCGTGGTCAAAATAATAAAAATCTCGCTCCAAATGCGGTCGTGGTCGAGGCACGCTCAGACCCGGTGCGAGGCAGCACTAGGTCGGTTTCTGCGGCGCGCACGCGAGCGGCGAAGCGACACCTCGGCACCTCGCCATGGCATCACGCGTACGGCCAAAGCGACAGCACCCAGGCGTGAGCCACGTTGCCGGGCCAGCTTCACTGCTGGTGGGCCGGAAAGGGAGAGGGAGAGGGTTGGGTTGCACATTTGAAACAAAGAATCGGCCCATGAGCGTCAAAACATAAAAAACTGATTCGAATTTTTTGCTGAGTGAAACTTGAGTTGAATTATTCAAAGAATTTTCATACATGCTAAGCTGTTATAGCATCTGGGGCCCTCCTCCTCGGCACGTCATAGCTCCTGTTGCTCACGAGAATATTCTACAGTCGTGCGCGTGCATCCCACCTCACAAATCCAAAACTTATTCCAAACTTTCGTCTAAAACTTTGTTTTCCAAAGTTTTGTAACAAACTTTCCTAAAAATGAAAAGCTTTTCTAAAAGTTTGTTTCCAAAGTTTTGCTACGAAACTTCCAAACTTTCGTCAAACTTTGTTGTAAAACTTTCAAAAGAAAAACTTTACCTCCAAAGTTTTACAATAAACTTCCTAAAATGAAAAGTTACCGGTGCAAGACTTTCCACAAACAGAAAGTTTGCTAGCAGGGCTCCTTGCGCACGCGCGCTTATTAGCCTTGCCCTGTTGCTCCTCCCTGATAGCGTGTGTCCGGCCTTTCCCCCTCCTAATTTCCATGACAACTAGATGGGAACGAGAGACATGCCGGACGCTAGAAGGGTCCGGATCAGGGTCGAGAATTTTACCTATGGGTATGTGGCTGGGTCGAAAATTTTACCCGTAGTTTGTGTGCTATATCGGGTGGGTATCTGCTTTACCTGCCATGAACCTGACCCGTTGCCATCCTTACGCAAGACCCGCACATCAGTTGGGTGCTCGAGGATGCCTGGGCGCACACCGGCCTGAAATAAGGAAAATCCATGTAGAAGCCCAAGTTCGCATGGCTCGAGCGACGACCGCCAAGACAAATTCTCTCTCTATAGATAGCAGGTGACATGTGGAAGCTAGCGTGTCCTACCGTGCAAAAAGTTGTGTGTTAAATTTGTGATTTCTAACTGATTTTTCTCTCAGATGGCAAGTCATTTTCAATTCCATTTGAACCATTGTGTTCTTTTTCATTAATGCATCAAAATCAGATCTCACATGCATAAGTTTTTTTTATTCTTCAAAATACAAATTCTGAATTTTGTATTAAAATTGTTCGAGCATTTAAAATCAATTGTTTCAATAGTTTTTAATTTTATAATTTAAATTTTAATAATTTTTAAATTTGTTCTAACATTGGAAACTAATTGTTCCAATGGTAAACATTAATTGCTCTACCAGCAGTGATTATCGATTGTTCCAATAGTGAAATTTTTTTATTCTAATATATTTTATATTCATAATTTTGAGAATTTGTTGATATATTTTAATTGTTATTTGTTAATTCTTCTAGCAGTGAATATCCACTGTTCGAGCATTGAATTTTGAATTTCAGTTATTCGAGTATTGAAAATCAATTGTTTCAATAGTTAAACGATTGTTCCAGTAGGTAAAATAGATTGTTCCTTTTGACTGCTGTGTAGACATTATTTGAGTGTCAACACTTCGTCTAGTGTAAAAATTACGCTTGTAAATAGATGTTGAAAACTATGCTATGAAAATTGGAATGGTTTCTGCTCATGTGGCTATTATGTTGCTGTTTATCTTTTTTTGCTGATGTGTGGCTGAATGAGCATGTAGCTATTCATCTGATTGGTGTTTGTTGTCCTGACAGTGGGCATTGCCTTTTTCGGCATATAATTGTTTTTTTTTCTGACAGTAGTCTTTGCATATAAAATGATGAAGCAGCATGTCACTTCATGCATTTCAGAATCTTTGTTCTTTGTGTGGCTGACACTTTGCACACACTAGTACTAGATTATTTGCGGAAGGACTGGACAAAAGTCTTTAACTACAGCTAAATGCAAATCTTTTTATTCAATAGAAGGCAATGAATTTCCGATACAAATAACTAGTGTCACATAAACCTTGCTAGCATGGTCATCTGCATAGTACAATAAGGCGTACTGTTAAATCAAATTCAAAATGGCAAGTCAACTGGCATTTTTGAGAAAGTTTGGAAAAATCATGGTGAGTACAGTTTCAATTTTTTTTAGGGGAACTACTACAATTTCATTAAAGATCCTTTTAGCTACTTCACCAATAGGACAAGGTCTGCATTCGCCATAGGTCTGCATTCGCCATAGCGTGATACTGATGTACACTGTGATGACTCGGATAATATACAGCTACTGTTGTCCACAGTAATAACTGGTTTGGTTGCACATAGAAAAATATAATATCAGGCTAGGACTAACAGAATATGAAGCTGAAGGTACATGTGCTGAAAAAATTTGAGTTGATCAACCCAGTCCGAGGACTAACATACAATTTTTTTGATGACAACTAACGAGACTAAGGCCCTGTTCGTTTCCTACCCTCTAAAATTTAAGCATCTGTCACATCAAAGAGAATCTTATTATTTATAAATACTTCGATCAAGTTAATAACAAAACCCTATTGACAGATTGGTGCTAATTTTCGAGATGAATCTAATGAGCTTAATTAATTTATATTTTGCTAAAGTGATGCTACAGATAACTGTCTTCTAATCAATTAACCTCATTAGATTCGTCTCGTAAATTAGTCTAGGGACCTGTAATTTATTTTATAATTAAACTTTATTTAGTACTCTTAAATAATAAGATTCTTTTTAATGTGACAGCTATAAAATTTAGACCCTAGAAAACGAACACACCCTAAGGAAGCAATATAGAGAGATTTGAGATTACAATTGAGAAACATTATATAAGATAACGGGTCTACATATAAATAAAATGAAGAGAGTGCTCCGTCACAATTGCTACACTATGACAACCACGCAAAGAAACGTAATCCCTATCAACCAGAGGAAAGGGGTGTGATGTGACATTCCGGGAGACGTGGTTCGTTGGAACATTATTCAGAAAGGTGCCAATTGACACTGAAGGATTACACTAGAAAATGAAAAACTAGACAAGATACATAAAACATTTATTCTGCACCTATTCTTGTGAAGAAACAGGTGCTAACGTCGAAAAATATTCAACAAATGTGCCACCTGACGGCGGCTCAGCTTAGCTTCTTAAATCTTACTGTATGTCTTACGGGTACAGACACAGGATGCTTGACAACTCCGGTTCAGTGAGGACCGTCGTTGCCGTCCTCGTCCTCATCGTCGGTGAACTCGCGGGCGATGTAACCTTTTGTCTCGAATTCATGCCTCACCTTCTCGATGGCGGCGCTTATGATGGCGTTGTCGCGCCTCAAAAAGTCTTCAACCTTATTGACCAAGGAAAGGGTGTCCTTCCAAAACTTGTTATCGCTGTCCCTTTCTGCTAGCTCTGTGAGGGCCGCCTTGTTCTTGGGGAGCGGCCGGCTTTTGTAGTTGAGGAGCCTCTCCAAGTCCTTCTGTGGCATCACGCGCAGCTTCTTTTTCTTTCCCTTTTTCTCTTTCTGCTCATCAGCGCCGGAAGACTTGTTGAACTCGTCAGGGATTGGACATGGAACGAGCTCTTTGGAATCACCCCTCCTACTACCTCTCTGGACGTCCTCGCCCGAGACGGCGCTTGATGAGCTTGCCATGCGGTCGACTTTACTCTCCGGCCTTCTACCCTTGTCGATTCCACAGAGGATTGTTGTTCCTTTCCTGCAATTCGATTGGATTAGTTGGGCGAAAAACTAAGACGCGATGGGTTTATTTGTAGATCCTGAAACCGAGATGTTATCGGGGACGGAAAAGAACCGAGTCGGACGCGTTCGCACTCGGACTCGGATTCCAATCCGCAACGAAAGCAACGGAATTTTTTTATGAATAACGGACTTTTAAAATCATTTAATATTACTAATAGCTGGGTAAAAAATTTTGTAAAACAAACACCTAATCGCCTTTTCAAAGGACGACTAGGCCTAATAGCCCCTGGGCGATTACAGTATAAATCGCCTCTTTACTGGACGATATTAAAAATCGCCAACAGGGAATTTTTATATAAATCACCACTTGGACGGGTGATTTATATAAAAAAACCTTTTAAAAGGCGATTTAATAGATCGCCTTTTGAAAAGGCGATTGCAGCTTTACAATATTTTTTCTACAATATTTTGGTACAAAAATTTTATTTAAAATATCTACGCTTACTAATTTAATATATCACGATAAAGATAAACATAAAAACGTCCATTAATATATAGTACACATACGATCTTAATACATATAGTCATAAGATAGAAATACATGTCTCAAATAGTCTGCATAACAGTGATACCCAAAGTGATATCTTAATGCCTACCACGTTTAGGGGCAGCCCCTCTAACTGTGCCAGGCCGAGGTAGCTTACGTCTCGCTCTCACGTGGTCCGCGAGTACGTGAGAGGAGATGGAGCTACAATCTGGCGACCAGGTCGAGGAGGTGGAGCAATAGGTGTGACGTGCACGTCCTGTGAGGGTTGTGTCGGTAGTAGTGCATCATCGAACTGCGATACGGGAAGAGTATCGCCGAAGTCGAACGCTGGTGAAGGCGATCGTTGACCGTAACCATCTGATCGTATAAAGATCCCATCATCGTCGAAGTCACCGATAGGAGATCTTAAAATGTAATTGTAGTTAAACAAAAAAAATATAAATACATTTGTATGATACACGTAATTACAAACATAAATGCATATATTACCCGGTGTCATTTGTGACCTGCGTGAAGAGCCTGATGTGCCTCCTGGAGGTGGCCAAGTAGTGCTCCGTGGAGCTGTAATAAATTTTGAAATTAACATGAAAATTATTATTTAGATAATATTTATTTTTAAAAATAAAACAGATACATATAATTACAAATATGAATGCATATATTACCTGGTGTCATTTGTGGCCTACGTGAAGAGCCTGTTGTGCCTTCTGGAGGTGGCCAAGTAGTGCTCTGTGGAGCTGTAATAAATTTTGAAATTAACACGGGAACAATTGTTTAGATAGCATTTATTTTTAAAAAATAATTATTATATACTTACACAGACGAACACCTGAACTAGGAGGTGGTCTTGTACTCTCTGTAGTGGTTGTGCGTGCAGTAGAGTGCATATGTGGCAGAACTATGTCGGTGTCCGCTCTACACGCTGATGTACAGGTGCTGAGCTTGATTGCTTCCACAGATTTGTCGTAGATCCTCTTCGATGACGTCGCCATCCCCTGCCATTTTATACTGGCGAGTGGTATGTTGAGCATATAGCATACGACAAGATACTTTACGTGTCTCACAGTCACATTGTTTAGCTCTTGATCTTTGCCTGTCGTTTGTGTGCGAACTGAGAGCAGCACGAGAAGTGCCAGGCCAAGAAGGATCCTGAGAACGAGAAGAGCCACAAGACCAAGGAGGAGATGGCCGCCGTCGCTGTCCTGGGCGCCGCCGACTATGCCTTCCACGAGCACCACCAGAAGAAGGATGCCAAGAAGCGCGCCGAAGAAGACGACGAGGAGTGAATGGTCCTGCCTACCTACGACATATCATGCGCTTGCTGAGATGTTTCTACCTTCAATGTACTATCTATCCATTTGTATGTTCAATTTGTGCACTAGAGTGATCTGGATTAGTCGCGTATCTAGGATTTCTTAAAATCCTAGGTGCTTTTCTCTGTCAAGTGTCTGTCATGTGTTGTCTCTTACAATAAGTGTGCTCATATCTATTTTATTTAATTTATGAGGTATGTATAACTTGTAACTTGAATCAACATTGTTTTGTACTTTGTTTCCTGCAACCTACTTACTGCTATGCAATGCTGGATGTCTGCAAAAAAGAGATGATGGTGTCATTTTTCTAGGATTTCTACGATTGATAGTACTAGTAAGTACTCCTACACTAATACTAGAATTTATTTATAGAATCTTTGATGGTCTCGTTGCCGACAAGATATGTACTCTGTCTGAACTTTGAAGAAAGAATTGTTCAAAATCCCTATTAATTTAATGATCTAAGAGATCTAAATTATTTCTATACATGAACAATTTGTACAATTTGACATATGTGCACTCAGAATTTGTAATCATTGTTGCTTGGAAATCTCTTGGATCACCAAAATTCTAGCCTTATGTATGGTGGCAAGGCAGAGGCACACATGCTCTTCCAGCTCCTCGGCGAGCCTCCTCGAGCTCGAGCGGCTCTTCCTCAGCTCTCTCACCATCTCCAGATCCTGTCGAGAACGTATGTCCCTTAGCCGCGGCGTCGAGCTGCTCCTGCAGCCGCAACAGGGATCCAGTCTTGGTGGACCGCGTCTTCTTCCTTGTCATTTGCTTCCCGAGAGCGATCGGACAGAGCCCCGCGGACACCGGCACGACGAGGAGGCCGATGAACATCAGGTGTGGTGTGGCGCCGATGGCAACCGCCGCAGCCACACCGCAAGCCACGACAAGGCAGGTCATCAACAGCTTCTTGACGGCCTTCAGGGCCTTCTGCTTACTTGCCACTTTCATGTGGCTCAATCTGATGCTTTGGAATATGGAGGAGTACCTATCGTGGATCTGCCTGAAGTTCCTTCATGTCGTCGTGCAGAAAGAGTTGCTTCTGTCAGGGAACGAATTGTTGAGTGCAAGAACAGCACAAGTATCATCAGCCATGCTTGCAAGGAATCTGTCCATAGATCTGTAGCCGCTTTGGGCGGTCTCGAGGTTCCTGAGCAGCTGAAGGCACAACAATGAGGCTTTGGCACTGGCGTCGAAGTACCCCGCCACTGCGAGCTCGATCTCTGAAGATGTTCTTCGGTGCATCATAACATTCTGAACAACCGGAGGGGTGAACTCATGCTGAGTCTTAAGAAATGCTTCCATTTCTTCCTCACCTAGATGTTTGCTTGATACGAAACATGCATTGGATTGCATCATGTTGTTGTACTCTTCGGTTATGTCCAGGGCATCCTGCGACCCCTCCATCCTTTCTGCAGAGCAATAATCACCCAACACCATAACCTTTTGCCCTTTCCAAATCTTGGATCTTTTGAAGCACTGTATACCTCCAATCCTGATTCTCCATATCCTTGGCTTGGAACTCACCTCACCGGCCAGTAGGATTTATATTGAAGCATCATGGCACACATAAAAGAGATCTTCCAATTTGTCGTGTGTAGGGATGAAAACGGATCGGATACGGGCGGATATAGCTCATATCATATCTTATCCTGTAATTTTTCTCTTGGAAAAAGCTAGAGGAAATACTGGTGAGATAGAAAAGGTAGGAGAAGGTTTTTAATTTACTAGAAACACATGCATGTTATACTCAAAAGTTTAGTTGACGAGAAAGGTAGACAATCAGTGGCGGACCCAGCCACAAATTTTAGGTATGGCGAAGGCACAATGCAAATTTGAAGAAAAATTGTAAAAATAAATGAAATATGGGTATAAATGAAGATGGTACCTCTTATGTGAAAAATATACAGTGATTTTAAACCATAAGAT
The DNA here is from genome assembly GCA_031894775.1 of Chloris gayana. NCBI lineage: Eukaryota > Viridiplantae > Streptophyta > Magnoliopsida > Poales > Poaceae > Chloris > Chloris gayana. Next base: position 10,874 of record JAUNZO010002321.1, read on the forward strand.
CCATGAAAATCAAAAGATAAATAGCGTATACCTATAAATTCAAGAGAGATATGATCTAGCACTTCTAAGCCTTAGGCAATTTAATTTTCTGATCTTTCATGGTTTGAAATTTTTTCTTGATTTTATCAATAATCAAAAGTCCTCTGAAGAAAATCATTGTAACAATAAGGAGCATTGTTAATTCAATGAGTAGATAAAGCCACTTCCATTCGATGAACTGCTTCTAAAGAACCCCACCAAATCTGCAAATGTAACTTCGAGCCCTTTGATTCTGACCTCGGCACATCGGGAACGCGCCCATCTCCGGCGCTTGAGACTGGCACCACGGCGGCGCCGCCCATCATAGATGGAATTGGACGAGCTCACACTGATCTAGATGCGGAATAGAGTGGAGCGCGCTAGGAACGAGGACGGGAACGAGGGGATTTAGGATAGTTTGCCTGATGGATTGCTGGACGTTCTTCTCGTCACGGGCCTTTAAACACTCAAGTCGAAACCTGTCTGTACTCAAATGGGCTCGCAACAAATAAAGCCTAGTGAGGCCCATACCCCTTCACAAGTCTTCTTCTTCCTTTGCCTGTTTTGGCTGCCAATGGACATCAGAAATATGCTCAAAATCCATGGCGTAACTCGATCTGCAGGACAAGGAAAGGAGGGGTAGGGGTACTCCACCCTAGAGTTAGGTATGGCGGCTGCCATACCTTGCCATATTGGTCGGTCCGCCTCTGTATATTTTATTGTTTCATATGTTTACGTAGATATAAATTCAACATAAGCAAAGTTTATTGAATTTAACATTTTGAAAGTGTTCAAATGAATCTAATTCATCTTAGTTTTATGAAAAAAAACTGAATTTAAATTAACCTTAACTATTTAAAATATTGTTCAAATTGTTTTTTTTTGTTACATACCCTCTCAAAGAGATTAAAACTATACTCTCAAAATTTTATAAATTTGGTAAAACACAATCTATTGCTCCTAATGAATGAAAATAACTAGGAACAATTAGACATGTGCAAAATGGGGTGGTTTTGCAACAAAATACATTACGGGATAGGGATTCCCAATAAAATGACTTATGAGTGTGAATCTCAAACTCCAAACAACATGTGGGGCAATTTATGCAGTTATCCCATTTTTTCTATATAAATAGGTGGAGTTCCATCAAGTTTTCAGTTTATAAAAACAATTCCTCAAATCAACTGAAAGAAAACTTCTGCCTTCTTAGATTTTTTTTTGTTGGGGCAACTTTTACATTCTTATATGTAATTTGATCAGTAGAGTTTTCACTTTGGATTAGAATGTCAACGAAATGAAGCAATATGAAAGATATCATCCGGGGCTGCCTTTACATCGATAAATTGTTCAGGTTGACCTTGGTCAGTAGTTACAACAAAAAAAAAATGAAACAGTCGTCGACATGAAAGATACATTAGAAATTCTTATTAATTTAATTTAGAGTAAAATACATGAATGGCCATTATATTTGTTGGCTTGTTTCAATTCAGCCATCGTATTTAGAAAAGTGTAAATCGTGACCATTAAGATTACTCAACTGAGTCGATACGGTCATTAGTTTGTATACGGGTGACATGGCTTCTATACTTGAAAATTGTTCCCTCCAGTTTAATTTATTTAATAATATTCTAAATTAGAAAGTGTCTCGTTGGCTGACATCCTATTATTTAATAGTATCGGCTGCCATCTTATCATTTAATAGTATGAGATTGCTATGGTGTTAGTGAGCCTCAATGACGGAGCGAGCTAAAGTTGTAGGAGGTTGCAATTGTGCTCAGGTATGATGCAATTACTTGGATAAAATTAGTTGAAATTGTTTCATGAATTAGCATGCTTGAGGTATGCTAAGCAATTAGAGCTCAAGTTGGGCTAAATTATTGCTATCAACAACAGTCACAACTTTTTCAATCTTGTTCACATAATAAGAGCAAGTACAACGTCGACAGTTTCATAGCCCATGTCGTAGAATACTTACATAGATTTTTTAAGATGGGTAAGAGAGAGAGAGGGAGGTGAGAGAAAGAGGTGGTTGTTTCGCAAAGCAACCACCTCATACGCTAGAGAAACAAGACATGAGGGGGATAACTGAAAAAAATTGCAATTGGTTGTCAATGTTGAATTTGTTTAGGAGTACATTTTGTCATTAGCCAAGCCTATGCTACAACACTCAAATACGTATTACCATAGAGCTAATGACCGTATCGACTCAGTTGAGCAATCTTAATGGCCACGATTTACACGTTTCTAAATACGATTACCAAACTGAAACAAGCCAACAAATATAGTGGCCATTCATATATTTTACTCTTTGATTTATATTGCTATATATCTCCATTCCTGATGGCCACAGGAGAACATGATCCTACTTTTTTTTTTGTAATAGATCGAAAACAATAAACTCTCGGTACAAACTGTGGAGGGAGCCTTTAAGTTTCCAATTTCTGAGTCAAAATATAACACATGAAAGACAACGGAAAGGAAATTCTACTTTTAAAAAGAAAAAACGGAAGTTCTTCTGGTGGCCATTGTATTCCACTATTCGACCGTGAGCACATGAAAGACGAATTATGTGATGATTTTGTGACATCTTCAGTTATACTGACATGTCATAAAAATGATTGCGATTGCAGTTGGAAGAAATTCAACAATGTCTCTCAAAGATTCGACATTCACATAAAACTGACTGATTTCCAACCACATGCTAGAATTTTCTGAGCTAGATTTCATGATGGCACACAGAGGCTACACAATGTGTCTGAAATTTTGCAAATGGAAGAATAACCTAGCTACAAAATCATAACTAGCCTCATCCCCCACACAGGTCACTACTGTCAAACATAAACCTAAGCAGATAAGTTACAATGGAGATTTCACGAAGAATATCCATTGTTAATGAGCCAGCCAATCTACTCCTGTGGAGGAGGCCCACGGCCCCTGCCACCACGTCCACGACCACGACCTCGGCCCCGACCACGTCCTCGACCACCATCTGTATCAAAAGAACATTAATTACAGAGGGAAAACAACTCTTATTTGAATAACATAAAAAGGAATAGAACATAGAGTATTTAACAATGCAAAGAATATTGTTGAAAAACCAATTTTAAGATAAACATTTAAATTTAAATGATTTTTTTGTTCATGTTCGTTTTAAAGTACTTTAGGAGAGCAATTTCTATTCACAAAGTCCAACTATATAGAAAAAGTAAAGTTGGAACTTCAGATCGGTTTTTAAGTTACCAAATCGAACTAAGAAAAGACTAACCATGCTCTTGCACCGGTGGTGCGTTGTAGTACTCCATATCATTGTATCCACCAGCTTCTTCCATTTCATAACCGTTACCACCATAGCCACCCCTTCCAGGCCCCATTTCATAACCGTTACCACCATAGCCACCCCTTCCAGGGCCACGCCTTCCCCGTCCCCTACCTCTGCCGCGATATCCCCGTGGTGCCTCCTGCTGGTATCCATTCTCATTATCATAATCTGCTCCACCATTGTTGTACCCTGCAGCATAATTATTATCCAAATGTGAAGGATCAGGAACCAGGACCAGTACAAATTAGTTTTGCAGCAGTCAAATGCAAGAAAAGAAAGTAGCATGAAGTTACCTCTTCCCCTGCCCCTGCCCCCGCGACCGCGCCCCTTCCACGACCACTTGGCACTGCCTCGCCACTTAGTACTGCCTCTGCATCTTCACCGATGTCATTTACTGGTCTGACCTGATCAGCTGGAATTGGTGGCTGGTAACTGCAAAATACAAAGTATGTCAGTTTGCTTCACAAAGAGATAGCATGAGGATACGAGAAATTCATAGCATCTGACAGGCACTATGGTTGGGGTAAAATTGCTCAAGTGAATCTGAGATTAGATGTTTAGCTTATACAATTTAAGATCAACCATATGAAATATTTCAGAGAGAAACTCTTAGCAAAATCACCTTTTAAAAATCTGAGATCCATATCCAGTCTTGGCATGATATTTAAAATTGAACTAAGAGCATGCAATAAAATAAAATCTTGTGCTTATTTAAATAAAAAGAGCAAACCACAATCCAACAACATATATGAGAAACTAGGTGAATATGGAAAAGAAGGGAGGAAATAAACAGAACAGTTGTACTAACCCAGGGGATGATGTATCCAGCTCCTTCTTTGACAGTTTAATGGTAACCAAGGAAACATGGCGAGTGGTCTCAAGTCTGTCATATACAAAAAAGGATATTATGTTAAATCGATCCATCTCTCAAAAATAGAAAGAAGTAAAAGGAAAATACTGATCGATACTTACGTGACAAGGCCTTCCTCTAGCGGCTCCCAAGTGTCTGTAATATCAAGTGACTCGATCGAGGTGTTCTGGTGGAGACCAGCAATCCTTCTCTGCTCAGGCACATTCAACAATTCAATGATTTCCATAGCTACAAGGTGCATCTCAGTATTGGGAAACAATTTGATTAGGTTGAAATTTCACCTTGAGAAGCTCCACAATGGCAATGCTCTTGTTGATCGCCCTTCCCATAGCCTTGATGACAATTTCATCAGTTCCTTCCTCCTATAATAGATTGTGAAAGAGAAGGTTAGAACTTTAATTCCAGAAGAAACAGTAATAAATATCAACTGTGATCCAAAAACAGGGATATTCTACTGACACGCGTTACAAAATTTTTAAACAATCGACCAAACAGAGACGGCAGCAAAACTTTCCAAGCCCACAAGGGACGAATCTCTTCACAACAGTACCAATGTCACATCTACAACATATGAGGCACTTCAATTACAAGAACATATGGCAGTAGACCTTAATTGAGTTCTAGGTTCGTTAGGTACTACTAGCCCTAGCAGCAAGAAAGTTGCATCTCCGAACAGAGACCCCGCAAATCCACCATCCGCAACGGCAACCACAATAAAGAACCGTTGCGGCGCAAAGTCCCTCCCTAATGAAGGGTTCAAAATTAAACTTCGCAACCAACGCCTACTTAATCGAGCCCTAGAACAGTAAATCATCCAAATTCGAATCCCCCCAATTCGGCTCGCGGCGCCGCAAGCGAACCGAACCCGCATTAAACCCTAACAAAAAAGTTACAGGGGAAAAGCCCGCCAAAATCGAGACTTTTTTCTTCCCTCCAAGGCCAAGCTAGACCTCCACCGAACGGGCGAAACCGAAGCGAGGAAGCGGTGCGGAGGCAAACCTGGAGCAGGGCGAGCGCGTAGGTGATGTAGTTGCGGGTGCGGCCCTGCGCGGTGATGCGGATCTCGTTGGGGCCGAGGGGCGACTCCTCCCGCGGCTTCTCCACCCTCTGGTACCGATCCATCCCAGCCGCCCTCGACGGTGACCTGCTTCCCGGCGGGAGAACTAGACGCGGGACGGCGGAATCGAGAGCAGGCTCCAGACGGGCTTCGCGGACTCGGCGGGTGGTGGTTTTGCTCTGCCTCTGCGGTTTGCGGCGTTGAACTCGTGATGGTTTCGAGGAGGGGGCGGGGGCTGGCGGTGATATAGGCAGGCCTGGAAGGGAAGAGGGGGAAGCGTGGCGTGGTGGATAGGGTTTGATGCTACGGTCGGGGCCGACAAGGACACACGACGCGCCGGCTTGGGACTTCGGGCTCGGTCCGCGCGCGTCGGGGAATAGGGCTTCGACACGGTTTAGAGCTTTTTTTTTTTTTTCATTCTGCCCCTTACTATCTAAATTTTATAAATAGCCTCTCGATAGCTATATTTTCAGAATCATGCTCATTTAGTCACGCAATTCGAGAATGGCGTGACACGTGAATATGGTCACGCCGAACACTTTGGCGTGACCAAATGACTACGTAGGAAAATAGAGCTGACACATAAGGATTGACCACGGTCACGTTTGGTCACGCCAAAGTAAATGGCGTGACTATATACATGTGTCATGCCATACTGATTTGACGTGACTAAAAGAGATCAGATCTTAAAAATTTAGTTTGGACTTTTAAAATTTTAGATGAGAAGGAGCCAAAATAGAGAAAAAGTTACACGGTTTACGTACAACTTTTTGGTCCGGTTCAGTGTCCGGTGCGGTTCGTTGGTGGATTGGTGGGACCGCGTGCGAGGGAATCTCGAGGCGTGGGGGCGAGAGACTTCGTGGCCGTTAATTCCGGAACGGAGTGGTGCTTGAATTCCCGTCTCTTTCTTTTTTGGGCGGAAACAAAGAAGAATCCTGGTCCAGTTCCGGTGCTTCGTAACAAAAACATAAACGTGATAGTACGTGACGATTACTGATTATTACGCACTGTAACAAAAGAAGACTACTATAGCAGTGCCATGGAGAGAGAATAGAACGTTCCATGTCACAAAGTTTCAATTTGTGTGAAAAAAGAAATCCTGAATGCACGAGAAGCTTGAATTTGTCTCATCATCCACCTCGGTTGACTGCATTCTCTTCACATGTCATACAGTTTCAATTTGTCTCATCATCCACCTCGGTTGACTGCATTCTCTTCACATTTCTCCTCGCCTTCTTCGGATGTGCCATCTCAACAGAGGTTATAATCGATGAAGCTTAAGCTCTATGATCCACACCAAACCACGGGCTTGCACCTTTCGGCCCAATCGACAAACGGCGCGAGCTCACTCACTCACTCGCGCTCACGTAGAATTCAGAAATATGCTCGGCGCTAACTACCACATTTTTAGTCCCGTTACTGGGCAGAGAAACCGGCGCGGGTAAGCAGAAATGAGCGGCTGGGGCTGCGAATGGCGTGCCGCATGAAGGCGCACGCAGAGCACGAGTGTGTGTACCTCGTGTGCTGGTGGCATGGCGTGCGGTATGTTCGCCTAGCTAATCAAAATCACAGCATTCATCTTGTAGCCACCGTCTAAAATTGCAAGCGCGTGACACGTGCGCCAGGCAATCAATTTTTTTTTAGTTTCAGCAAAAATTCTTTGGCGATCCCCTAATCTACAACAGTTTTTGTTACTCAGAACGATTCTTTGGTGATTCCCTGTTCTTTTCATTAGCACCATATCCCTAATCTACAACAGTTTATGTTACTCAGAACGATTCTTTGGTGATTCCCTATTCTTTTCATTAGCGCCATATACAGTAGATGTTTATTCAGTCCGTAGCGTAATTTTAATTGTGGACACGGGAACTAAAGATATGCCACAATTGTGTGACGTACAAAAAAGGAGGAAATAGCTAAACAAAGAGATTTTTTTTTTTTGATAGGAAGCTAAACAAAGAGATTTTTTTTTTTGATAGGAAGCTAAACAAAGAGATGCATTGATAAAAGAGAAATGTAGACGGTAAAGTGAGGATGACAAGTATTAGACCGATCATTTTATCTTATCTCACTTTTGAATGCTATAACGTTCTCTCGCAAAAAAAAAGTATATATACTATATTGTAATATTGTGTACCATCTATTGAAAAATGAGAATGAAAAATATTGTAGTTGTAGAATAATATTGTAGTTGTAGAATAATATTTTTATTTTATAAAAAAAATAAAGGTGCATTCGAATTTTAAATACTCTAAAGTCTAAAATACTTTACACAATTCTTCATTGAATTACCTTTCAATATGTATAGATATATTATCTTCTATTCTAAAATAGTCACTTTCAATGTGTATAGGTATATTATTTTGATGTTTATTCAGTCCGTAGCGTAATTTTAATTGTGGACACGGGAACTAAAGATATGCCACAATTGTGTGACGTACAAAAAAAACGAGGAAATAGCTAAACAAAGAGATTTTTTTTTTTGATAGGAAGCTAAACAAAGAGATGCATTGATAAAAGAGAAATGTAGACGGTAAAGTGAGGATGATAAGTATTAGACCGATCATTTTATCTTATCTCACTTTTGAATGCTATAACGTTCTCTCGCAAAAAAAAAAAGTATATATACTATATTGTAATATTGTGTACCATCTATTGAAAAATGAGAATGACAAATATTGTAGTTGTAGAATAATATTTTTATTTTATAAAAAAAATAAAGGTGCATTCGAATTTTAAATACTCTAAAGTCTAAAATACTTTACACAATTCTTCATTGAATTACCTTTCAATATGTATAGATATATTATCTTCTATTCTAAAATAGTCACTTTCAATGTGTATAGGTATATTATTTTATCTTCATAAAAAGTATATGTATGTATATTATCTTTAGTGTGTAGAGTATTTTTCCTCGGTAAAAAATACAGTATCTTTTAAAATCTAAAATACTTACCTAGACTTGGGCTGTTGGTTCAATTCCAGTGCCTTATCTTCTGGTTCAGGGGCGGCTGGTATGGCAGAGGAGCCAGATGCGAGCCTTGTGGTTCAGGTGGGGCTCCTGCCCGACGAGCGGAGACCATGTGAATGTGATTCAGGTAGGGCTTCGGACTGACTGAAGGCGCATCACATGTGAGCACTGAGCAGCAAGATTGCCATGGACATGGACCCGCTGTTACAATCCACGGGGCCAGGTGCGAGCCTTTCAAGCGCTCATCGCCGAGAGCGGCAGCCCCGGTTTCATCGAGGGCATGACGGCGTGTGTGCCGGCCGGGGCGCTAGCTGCATAGAGTGGTGAAATTGGGATAGTCCTCGAACATGTATGTTTTTTTTTAGAGTTTTAGGGGATCAACTCCCCCGTCCATATTGTATTCAAACAGGACAGGCAAAATAGTTCTGTTTTACAGCACCTAGCACCCCTCTGGTGCGACAGTTCAGACATAAAAAACTCTAACCAGTCTCAGACTTAAAATTTCCGAGTTTACCACACTTTACATGCTCATTTAGGAGCGATCACCATCTCATAAGAACTCACACTCGCGCAGCTGGGAGTGCACTCGCCGCCGTACTTGTTCTTCCACTTCTCTTCAAGACTTGATGCCAGCTCTTCATTTGACTCTGCCATTTCATCGTCTTCAAACAGCTTTATCCACTTGATCTTCTTCCTGATCTCCCCATTCAGGACACGCCTGTCCCACTTATGGCCGGAGCCCCCAGCCTCTCTGGCTGACTTGCTATCTGCTCCAGCACTTGTACCCAAGCACAGTAATTCTCCACATACTTCGTTGGACACAGAACTACCCATTTCCTTATCATTGCAATCACCTTCTGCCACACTACCTGAACATTTTTCCAGCTTGTGTTCTGAAAGCATAAAGAGTTTCTCAACTTCCATAAACACCAAAGGACAGCAGAACTAAAGATATTGACGACTTTATGTTTACTATTTGAAATCCACAGTCTAGCAACTGATTCATAGTCAGCCCCTATATTTATTTTGGTAACCTTTCCTAAGTCATTCCAGATTCTACTCGCCACTACACAGTCAAAAAATAAATGTTGGACTGTCTCCTTTTCCTTACAGAATAAACAAGTATTATCAGCTATCTTTTTTCTTTTTTCTAAATTATCCCTTGTTAAGATCTTATTCTTAGACAGTAACCATAAGAAGATGTGAACTCTTAGGGGTACATTCAGTTTCCAAACTGCTGGGAAGAAAACCTGTTCAACTCCCCTGTAGTTAACAATTTTATACAAAGATTGAGTAGAATAAACACCCGAGGAATTATACTGCCAGATCAGTTGATCATCATCAGTAGATAAAGTGAGAGTAGATGCTATCAGACACACCTCCTCCCACAGCCTCATCGTTCTCTCATCAACACTCCTTCTAAAAGTGCACCTAAGATTTTCCCCATCCCATAACTCTGCTATTGTGGCTCCTTGCTCATTAACTATTGTGTAAACCTCCCAGAATTGCACGGCTAGACTCGACGACCCCAACCAATTATCTTCCCAAAATTTGACTTTTACCCCATTCCCTACCAGCCATCTATATCCTATTTTGGCAGCCGCTGCTGCCCACATAAAACCTTTCCAGAATTGAGAGCATCTGTTGTCTTTGCAGCTTAGAATATTTGGCTCACACGTTCTATACTTGAAATCCACTAATTGCCTCCATATCTTGTCCTTTCCTTCATTATACCTTCTAACCCAGGAGGCCAGCAAACAAACATTCAGGTCTCTCAGATCTGGAACCCCCAACCCCCATATTCTTTCCTCATGCAAACATTTGGCCAGTTCACTAAATGAAAACTTCTATTACCCTCCAAGTCATTCCTATATAGTGTATGTTATTCTCCTTATAGTGCTGGCGTTCTATAAAAAGTCAACCATCAGATTCTGCACACAGGTTACTCAAATAGGTCATGGTGCGTTGGACTATTAGTAATATCTATCAATTCGAATCTTAATATTCGCACAGCTGATCATTTATTAAATTTGAATTCGCTTATTATTATGCAGTACATTATTATAGACAATGTTCAAGCCCTTGAATGTTCAATTGAGTGATCTTCGCACTTTCTGTTGTTCCATAATCTTTTTATATGCAGCTTCTCTGTTTTAAATTTCTTAAAATTGATCATATTATAGAATTTTGATAATTTATAGCTTATCGACTTGTCCAAATTTTGTGTACTTAGAACTGTCCTAAATTTTGGAAAACAAGAACTCGGGTCACTCGGTCAGTATCTACTGAATATTGATGGAACTACTACAAGAAAAAAGTTAACAAGTATGCATTGTCCAAATCCAGCACAAGTGTGAGATGGACCTACCATAACCCAGGAAAATATAGGGTTAAGAAAATTTACTGAAAGAAAAATAACGGCAATCAGGCCCATGGACCTAGTGATCCTACAAGTAAACTCTTGCTGCCTAGAAGAGACACTCAAGTCCCAATTGCCTTTGCAAGCCTTTTTCATTAATTCTAGTTCCTACCTTAGCTCTTCTAATCATTTTATTTCATTCGCTGTAGAGTTACTGATATGATTTTGTGTTATAAATAAGCTAGCAATCATACAGTTCACTATGAGTTTTAAAGTTAGATTGGCAACCCAGATTATAGTTGGTCCATCCCTGAAATATTTGCAAGGTTGTAGAATGATCCCTTCTTTTTCATGAGATGTGCGTAAGTTCCAACCTCCACCACCTTACCCTCTCCTAGGAAGGCAATTGAGTCAGCATTCCTGATTGTGTTTAGTCGATGAGCCACCATGATTGTTGTCCTTTCTGAAACGAGTCTATTAAGAGCTTCCTGCACTACTTTCTCTGACTGTGCATCAAGAGCACTAGTGGCTTCATCAAGTAATAATATTGTCGGATTCCGGATTATTGCCCTTGCAATTGCAATTCTTTGCTTTTGTCCTCCTGAGAGCTGTAAGCCGTGCTCCCCGCAGTCAGTATCATATCCATCCTTCAGAGATCTGAAAAGAAAAATATAGGCCTTCAATTACATATGTTGGATAATTCAAGTTAGTTCTTACCAAAAGCATGCTAGTGTAGTATTTTTTTCGATGGTGGGTTAAGGATGAGAAATTTTTAATACTTACGAGATGAATTCATGTGCATTTGCAGCTTTAGCAGCGTCCACAATTTCATTTTCATTAGCATCAGGTTTGCCAAAAGCAATGTTGTCCCTGACACTGCCTGGAAATATGGCTGGCTCCTGACAAACAAGAGCTGTAAATCCTCGATACCAAATAATATCCATATCTCTCACATCCGTACCATCAATCTGTATAGTACCTCTGTCAGCATCATAAAATCTCTGGATCAAGCCTATGATAGTAGATTTACCGCAACCACTTTTGCCGACAAGGCCTACACTTGTTCCTGCTTTCACGTGGAGGCTAAAATTCTGCAAGATACGGCATTGCAGCCTTGTTGGGTATGCAAAATCAACATTTTTGAACTCTATTGTTCCCAAAATTTGGTTCTTTTGATTGCCATCTCCCACCTGAAATGAAGCTCTCACTATATCATGATTCATCAAAGTAGAATTAAAGCTTCTTAATACAAAGATATACAGTCCTCCTGCATATTCTAGAAAAAAACAAAGTATAATTAAAGGATACTGGTCTATCTTCCATAAGATAGTCATTAGAATATTCAGTTTTTTCTTAGAAAACAAAATATTCACTGATGCATTACCTGTGAACTTTCTAGGCAGATAGATTTTTGATCTAGCACTTTGAACACTGAAGTAACAGCATTTCTCCCCTTTGCTAGATCTGATGTCATGCTACCAGCCTCAGCAATCAGCTTTCCTGTAGTCATCAGGACAAAATAGGCTTTAAAGGCATCTGCTGCAGAGATCTCCCTGGATTGGACTAATATTCCAGCATACCAAAACTCCAGTGCCCTTGATAAGAATAAGAGGCAAGGTGACAACCCTGTGGTGATCCCTGCTACCCATGACTTCTTCCTTGATTTTCTTAATGGTTCTTCTTGTGTTTTATCGAAAATCTGAAGAACCTTCAATGAGCAGCCAAATGAGGTCACCATCATGTGATTTTGTACAGCTTCTATGGCAACTTGAGTGCTTTGATGTTGTGCCCTCACCAAGTCCCTCGACACATTTGAGAGAATTACCTTTTTGGCATAGTAGCATATCATTGTAGACGGTTCAACTGCTATCATGACAACTGCAAGTTTCCAAGCTAGTATCAAGCCCATAGTCACAGCAATTGTAATTCCGGAAGCAATCTGAAGAAGTAAGGAGATTCTATCTGCAACAATGGTTTTGAAAAGAGAAGCTTCATCGCTTAGCCGTGAGCATAATGAACCACTTGAATTAGTTTCTTCATCAAACCATGCAGCCTCAAAGGTTAACATCTTTTCAAGTACTTGGAGTCGGATGCGTCTAACAAGATGCACCCCCAAATATGCAAAGTTGTAGTGTTCCAACAGATTGGCCAGAATGGATATCAATGATAATGAGCACAGGATCATGACATAATGGCTGATAATTGCATTCATCTCATTGTGATCTTGAACAAAGAACGCAGCAATCATACCTCCCATAGTTATGGCGTAGATGGGTTGCACAGAACCATATACTAGTGCAGAAATGATACCTACAGTAGCCTGCTTCCACTCTGGTGCGTTCATTACAAGAAGCCTAGAGAAAGATGGTGCAGGTGTTGAAACAACAGAATTATTTTCTAGTGAAACAAACGGTGTAACTGGCACAAGACTATCTCTGCACACACTAGGATGACTAATATTGCTCCTTGCCATGGGGGAATCTGTAACTTGTTCAATTTCTTGAGTGATGTTAGCATTAATCATCTTTTGCAATTTTGCAAACCTCGAATACAGGCCACCCTTGCTGATTAGTTCATCATGTGTACCCAGTTCAGCTATTCTACCACCATCAATGACTGCAATCTGATCAGCATTCATCACAGTTGAGACCTTATGGGCTACTATCTGATGCATATTGGGGTATTATCAATGTTAATGTTACAATGGAGATTTTATAATCTTTTCATAAAGTGTAATATTGGAGGCAAGGACAACTTACCAGTGTTGTTCTTCCAATAGATGCTTTATCAAGTGCAGTCTGCACCAGCTTCTCTGATTCTGAATCTAGTGCACTTGTGGCTTCATCAAGAAGAAGTATAGCAGGGTTTTTTATGACTGCTCTTGCAATGGAAATTCGCTGCTTTTGACCACCTGATAGCAATGCTCCACGCTCTCCAACCTGCAAGAATTGTGTCGCAAAAGGCAACCTTAAATTATGGGAGACAGGATCATGGTGTCTGAATGTCTGTTTTCTTGTGATGCGTATACCTTGGTCTCGTATTCCTCGGGAAGTCCTATTATGAAGCTATGGGCATTTGCTATTGTGGCTGCTGCATAAATTTCAACAATGGTTGCATCTGGTTTGCCAAACAAGATATTATCTTTTATTGAAGTACCAAACAATGCATGATCTTGGCTGACAAGGCCTGTTTTGCTCCTAATCCACTTGATTTGGAGCTCCTTAATGTCAACACCGTCAATCTTGATAGATCCTTGAGTGGCATCATAGAAACGCTGCACCAATGCTATTGCTGTTGACTTGCCACTGCCGCTGGAGCCGACCAAAGCAATAGTTTTTCCAGCTGGGATGAGGAGGTTGAAGTCCTTTAGGACTGCCATTTCTGCCCTTGATGGGTACACGAAGCAGACAGATTTGAACTCAATTTCTCCCCGGAATTTATTCAAAATAAGGCCTTCTGAGTTGTCCGTGTTGATCTCTGGCACACGGTGTATCTGCTTGAGAATTTTTTTGGTGGCAATAGATGCCTCAGTGAAATGCTTCAGTTCTGGGAGTGCCATCCCAAGGGACCTGTAGCATGTCAGCAAGTCCGTTACATTTTGTACTTTACACAATCAAAAGAAGCCATTGAATTAAGTAGGACAAAGGCCATGAGAACTTACAGGCCGCCCAGAACAAAGGAAAGTCCTGCAGCATATATCCTCCCTCCGCTTCCATTATGGTTCTGGACCAACCTGCTGCCATACCAAGACAGGAAGGCCCATATGGCAAAAGCAATGCTAGTGCATCCAACGGCAAGACCTTTCGCAATGCCTTGCTTAATCCCCAATTTGATCGTCTTGTCGAGGACTATTGTGTACCTCTGGATGATTCTTTTCTCAGCAGTGAATGCATAGATGGTCTTGATTGAGGCCAGTGCTTGCTCGACATGGGAGTTTGCTTTGGCATACTCATGGCGCGACTGAACAGTGAGATTGGCAAGGTATTTGCCATAGATAACCCCAGGAATTATGAGAAGCAGGACCAGAGGAAACGCAACCAGGGCCAGCCTCCAGGAGAAATAGGCTGAGAAGGCCAGCCCGGAGATGAAGGCCGTAATGTGCATCAGAAAAAGGGGAACCTGCACGAATCAATGAAGCCAATTCAATCAGTTCATCGGTCTCTGCTGTTATGTCTCGTTTCGAGTACTAAATCAATGGCTGGGCTTTATTTTCTCTCTTCTTCCTTTTGTGCGTAGTTCCTTTGTTTTGTGAGGCCTCGAAATTAATATTCATATTTTGAGATGTTTTTCCGTGTTTACAAAGAATGTGGACTGTCGATTGGCCACTTGGCCTCGATCCAATGGTCCATGATAGAAGGTACCAACCAAAAGTTATTTCAATATTGATGAAAGTAGTTAGGTATTAAGGATATAAAAGTAATTTTATATGGTGACCAAAATAGATCGCGAGCAATGAAAGGAAGAATGTAATTTACATTGTTTGGTCTAATTTACTTAGGATTATTGAACCAGTCCAAGATGAGGTGAGCCAGTTCCGTCGAGTAGACAGGAAACATGTAATGTACATTGTTTGGTCTGATTTACATGGGCCCATCAAGCAGCTAGGAACGTATGCTACATAGGATATGGACCATGTCGCGATAACAAATAGGGCCAATTGCGTTTTAGCCATGGATTTTAGCTCTAATTGTGAAAAAGCCATGAAAATTCAGATTTTGTGATTTAGCTATAAATTTTTTCATCCGAACCAAACTTCTACCACAAGTCCGTTTACCGGATGTAACGGTGTTAACTTTCGAGTGCAAAGACGAGGTTGCTCTTTGCAATTGTACCATGATTTTGATAGGAAAAATTGTGCTTCTACCATTGTTTTGACATGAAACATTATAACAAATTTCGAACAAACAAAATAGGACAGCAAGCAAACTTAGATCCATTCTCAAAGAAATTTTTGAATGTTGATCAAAATTTAAATTATTGATAGAATTTTATGTAAAATATGGAATGAAATATTTAACATAATTTTGGCACCATTTCACTTTTAATTTTCAATAAGGATGCATCTTCATACAATATTCAAATCTAACTGAACTGACGATAGTACAAACTTGTGGTAAACGGTAGGTTCAACTGAGAAAAGTTATGGCTAAATCACAAAATCTGAATTTTCATGGCCATTTCACAATTAGAGTCAAAATTCATGGCTAAAACGCAATTGTCTCTAACAAATATGAAGACTCGGATCATGGCGAGTGCATCGTTTCGGATTAGATTTACATTGCCCGATTTAGATTTACTCATTATATTGTGATTGATAAGGGTTCTTATGCCATGAATTATTTAAACAACATATCGTCAACGATAATATTTGAGCACATACTGTCTAGTGAATCTTCTTCTAGTGCTTGTGCCACCATTGTTGACGTGATAAGCTCTTCAGTTCATAAAGTGAATAAAAGAATCATCGAAGAAGATGATGGCCTCGTCAAATGTGAAGTTCGAACGTGAAAACACATATTTCTTGCCTTACTCGAGTTTATTCTTTCCTTACTAAGGTTTGGATTGCTTGTTGAGCTTGTACGTGATATCACTTTTTTTCATACTTTGTTAAGGTTTTCTTACTCATGCTATTGGTAATGATTATTTTTATTACATACCTTGCCCCTCACTCAATCAACGGTCCAGATCAAAATATCTTCTCGTACCTCTAGGTATCTCGCAAAAACTAGAAAACATCTCTCATATTTCTATGTCATTTCTATACGCTTACGCCAGTATTTTGGCCGTCCGTTGGGTAGGGCCGGAGGCTTTGTCTAAAAACTGTGTTTTATGACGGAAACCTTGCGTGTTTCTACATAATATAAATGTGTGTGGTGAATTAAAAAAAGGAAATAAATGTGTGTGGCTGCTATATGGCGGACCATTTGGGTGCTTTTGTGCTGACATATTCCAGTTCTAAAGGTTTCTGAAGGTGAAATGAGTACGACTCTTATTTTCAATTGAGTAGGACTGCAACGTTTCCATCGTTTCAAATATGACGGTGCTTAAAATACTGGTGCCACGAGCCTAGATTCCAAATCTGAATTATTATTATTTTAATTGAGTGGACGGGAGAATCGTGTAAATGACAACTGCAAGTGGTAAAATTAAGAACATACACAGCTAAAATGACTAGTTTACATATTTTGTGCTTGTTGACTGAAGCTGTTAGCTAGGGGAGTCAGCGCGGCGCACCTTCTCGGCGAGGACCTCCTGGATGAGGTAGGCGTCCCTGGAGATGCTGTCGATGACCTCCGACGTGGTGGCCTCGCCGGAGTGGAAGAAGGCGACCTCCTGCCTCAGCATAGCCTGAAGGTACAGGTACCTCATCCTGCGCACCTGCCTCTCACTCGTCTTGCTCCAGCAATACCCCTCTGCGATGGCCATTCATACACCAATCATTTCTTTGTAAAATGAAAACGTATGATGCGAAATACAATTGGCAATGTGTGCGAAATGCATAAAAATGCAAGAATTAATCGACAGTGGGAAACCGATGGAACAGAAGTGTACCCATGAACGCCACCGGCAGGATCGCGAGCGCCAAGTAGACGAAATTCAGGCACGACTGCAAGCAGGAAGAGGCGTAAGAGAGGAGGCACCAAGTCAGAGCAGAAAAGTTGGGCGGGGGAAAGCCGGCGCAACGACAACCGCGGGCACGAACCTTCTCGACGTCGTGCAATGGCGGCGCGCTCGACGCCGCCCCGCCGAGCGAGTTGACCACGTCGCTCAAGAAAACGAGGAGCAGGTTGTTGGAACACCCGTCGGCGACGGCGCCGAGCGTGCCTAGGGCCATGAGCAGCACGTCCACCCGGTCCGCAAACCGGAACACGCCGCACTCGCAGCCGCGGGTTGTCGTCGAGCGCCGCTCGCCGCCGCTGCCAGTGCCGATCTCCGTCGCCGGGACGCTCATCTCTTCTCCGTGTGCTTTAGCAAGCTAACAAGTGTGACTCAGCTTGATTGATGTGTTGTAATGTAGGGGCCTCGATCGGGGGTTTATACAACACGTCAGTACGGCAATGGGTAAGATCGAGTAGCATCTAGTAATCATTTCTTTCAGAAACTAAGCATATGAGTTCGTAAATAGAGCCCATATTATTATTACCACATCATGTACCGTCAAACTAATAGCTCATTGATATAATAATTTAGCTATAGAAACACATTAAATCATTAAGACTTGACCCGGCCGGTCACCTTGCTCACAGAAAATTATTTGGAGCGTGTGCATCTATGAAGCCGCCCGCCTACATTTGCTCTCAACGAGACTAGCTATACCATGTGTTCTAGATTCTCTGATACCGACAATTTTTGACATGGTTAGTTAACTAATTTCCTTCTCTCGAGTCTCGACTGATGCAAGAGTTGTATGTTATCATTGCTGGACTTGCTTCCAACTACACGGCCTTGCACCTTTCGGCCCAATCGACAAACGGCGCAAGCTCACTCACTCGCGCTTACGTGGAATTCAGAAATATGCTCGCGCTAATAACTACCATATTTAGTCCCCGTACTGGGCAGAGAGGACGGCACGGGTGAGAAGAAATGGGCGGCTGGGGTCGCGAATGGCGTGCCGCATGAAGGCACACGCAGAGCACGAGTGTGTGTACCTCGTGTGCCGGTGGCATGGCGTGCGGTATGCTCGCCTAGCTAATCAAAACCAAGGAATTCATCTTGCAGCCACCGTCTAAAATTGCAAGCGCGTGACACGTGCGGCTAGGCGATCCAATTTTTTCTTTTTTTTTTTGCCATATGCTCGTCGTTTTCCTTTAATTTGGTCGTACGCTCGAACACCAGCAGCGTGCTTTAGCCATTTTGCCCTGTTCGATTGATCTGGCCATGCTTCGGTTTGCTGATCTCCTATGCTCCTTGGAGATGAAGACGACCACGAGGGCTGTTGGTACCTATCTTCGTCAGGGCACCGATAATGGTCAAGTGTACGTCGTCTATTTTGATGATGCCCCTGGTCAATGGTGCGTACGGCACGGACCCTACGGCAACACACGCCATGGGATCGAGTGGAAGCGCTCGGGGGCGGCAAGGCCCTCATGGATGGCGGGAGCAGGAACTCGCCGGGAGCTCCTGCGATTGAGCAGGCTCTGTGTAATCTGCTGATGAGCAGAAAACGTACGCCGAATCCTTGCAAAGGCCTCGTCTGAACTGCATTGGCCCAAACCAGCGATTTATTATGTTTTTGGTACCATATCGGAAGGCTAGGAACTCTGTTACCCCGTCAAAACACAACTACTCCGCGTTGCGTACGTGCCCAACGGCACACTCCCGTCGGTGGTGACGCCACGTGTGGAATGCACGTTAAGCTATTCAAACAAATGATTAAGCAGATAAATCAATGTTGCTGCCAGTTTGCGGGCAACCTGCATATGACATATATGCTTGGCTCTTTTTTTTTATTATTGTTAGTTTCAAGCGTAGTTGGATTTAGTCTCAGGTCCAAAATTTCTAGAGACTATACAACTTTGATCATTCTGATTAAACAATAAGTCATGATTAGGGCATTTACACAACATTAACATAGAAAGGAATTCTCAAGCACAAAATGTGAGCTCTTCCAACTTTGACCATTCTGATTAAACAACATGTCATGATTAGGGCATTTACACAACATTAACATAGAATGGAATTCTCAAGCACAAAATGTGAGCTCTTCCAATTCAATTTTCCTAGGGACCAAACGAATTGATCATTGGGAAGCTAAAAATTCCTGCTAAGATTAAGATATTTATTATGCGGTCTTTAATTTCAGTAGTCTCTAACTAAAGATAATTTAGCTAGATATATAGCGTTCCAGATGGAGTGTGAAATGTTGTTCGTGCAATGCCAGCAAAATGATTCAACATCTCCTTTTGACTGTCCTAGTGCAAAATTGCTTTGATGAGTTGTAAGAGTGTCCTTTAATATACCTCCTACTCCAAATATACACTTCATGGATGGCTACAAGGGATACAAAAGAAAAATATGCATCAAGCTCGTATTGGTGTCGGAAGGGACTCTTGAAGATAGCGACGATGTAACTAGTCGATGACATGCAGCGGACTTCAGCCATTTTACCTTGTTCGACTGATCCGAGACCATGCTATGCGTTGGCGATCTCCGATGCTTTCTGGACACGAACGACCAACAACAGGACTACGCCGCATGCCCGCATCCTTCCGAAGGCCTCGGCTGCACTGCCTTGGCCCAGATCAGCCCAAAAGGGGACCAATAATGAGTTCTTGGATGTTTTTCTTAGTACCATATTGGAAGGCTACGAATTCCGTTCCCCGTTCAAAGCACGACTACTACATGATGCATACTTGCCCAACGGCACACTCGTGTAGGTGGTGACGTTTCGTGTGGAATGCACGTTAAGCTATTCAAACAATGATTAAGGTTAAATCAATGATTCTGCCAGTATGCCGGTACCTGCATATTGCATACATGCTTGGCAATTTTTTTTTAGTTTCTTTAATTAGCCCCATATGTCCATGAAGCAAAGAGCATTCACAGTTCACACTACATTAACAGAGAAAGGAATTATCAAGCACTACAAATAGAGATTTGGGATCTGTGAGCTCTTATTACCTTCCATTTGTTTATTTAGCTTCGTGTGTCTAAATTTTCTAGGCATTAAACAACTTGATCCTTCGTCAATCCAATGGTCAACAAAATATCTTAATTGAAGAAGAGAACATTCATAGAAATGAATTTTGATCCCAAGCGCCACATGTAACATCTGTAACAATATCAGTTTTGACGATAATTGTTAGAGATCACTATCAAAGAACAACAAAGTAGATTGCACATCCAACGCTAGAATGCAGAGATCCTAACCATATCATCTTACCTTATCTGCTTCAATATGATCACATGATCTATCTGTTTCATCATATCGTCAGTTAAGTAATGATGGATTTTAGTGCCAGTACAAGCGGTTTCATTGTTTTTTGACTTGTGTCAAATTGAAACAGAAGATGGAAAAGTGGGTGCAAACTCGGTATAACTTAGCTGATTGGATTCATTGTGGTGAAACGAAAGTATCTAGACTCCAATCTTAAATTTGACACGAGTATTATTTTTAGAGTGAATTGCATAAAACTACAACTATTTGTGACATGTGTCCTACATCCAACATGGACAATGGAATCGCACCATGAGACTGATAGGTAAGGATCCATGAGCACGAATTACTAAAGTTTTAGTTTTCTGCAACTTGAGGTCAAAGTTGTAATAGGAATCAAAAGTTTGAGTTTTCTACAATATGGTACAAATTAGTTATAGTTTTGTGTAATTCACTATTATTTTTGGGACGAATTATTTTTCTATAGAAGGCGACATTTCTGTCAACTACAAGTAGTCGAACCTTAAGAACATTTTTTTTCTGAAAACGTTCATTTTTAGATAATAGAAACAAAACGTTTCTGGTCTGGTCAAGCACTCAATCCGGATATTTTGTTTTTGTTATAATAAAGACCACTTGAAAACCAAACGAGTAAAATAAATGAAGGAGTGCCAAGTCTATTATTCAAACAACATCTAGAATTAACAAACAACTTCAATGCAACGACTTTCAATGTTATGCTCACAGAATAGAAATTTCCCCTTGTCTCATACGTATGTGAGAGTGTCTATGTCTATGTTTACTAAAAAAACCGTGTGGTATATTAAGCAAAATATCACTCGTATATGACTGCTTTGTCTTAACTAACGGCTCGAAGATTCATGATATTATGAATGTAGAAGCCTAAGAAACAATGACATGATATGATGCCTTGGAATAAATTCTTAAAGATAGTGACCATCAAATTAGGAGAAATACTTTAGTGAACACTGAGGCATGTGTCTATCATATTTAATTATTGATTATGGTTTCTTATAAATATACTATTAGACATGTCAGACGAGTTGTACATGTGTCAAATTATATTTTAAAGTACAGAAATGTCAAATTCTATCAAATTGACGTACATTTGATAGAATTTGATATTTATATACTTCAAATTATGATTTAACAATATATCTATAACTAGTTATGTTTAATAGTATAATTAAATATTTAATATTTATATTAAATTTTAATTAATAATAAAACTAGGATGGACACATACCTATATATCCACAAAGTCACTCTCGTGAATTAGTTAATTGTACCTTGCCACAGTGTCCAAGACAAGACAACTTTTGTCTCTCTTGTTTTCTTGTTCCTTTGCAGGGGTTTGAGTCAGAATTTATCATAATCCCAAATTCTAACTCATGTAATGTAACTATTTATTATTCAGAACAACTATAGTATAGTATTACATGAATAACAATTATTTCCTATAACTACTGCCGAAGGCCGGTAAATTATCAAATATAAGAAATCACCTAACCTACATAATACTCATCTCCAATTAGTATTTGTTTTCTTCACATGAAGAAACAAAATCCTCACCTATTCCCCGTATGCACTGCCGCTGCTCTGTTTCCCGCCATTGCACCCATGAAACAGAGGAGCGGAGCCAGCTCCGGAGCTCGACGACGGCGGCGACGTACCAATGCTCCACGAGCCCAGGAACCTCCCGTTCCCGTCACCGGCGAGGAGCCCGTCCACGATGACGCTCGGCTCCTCCGCTTCCAGGATCCTCGAGTACTCCAGGTAGTCCATGACGTCGTCGTCGCCCACGGCGGCCTGCGACTCCAGCAGCGCGGCCGGCGCCGCTCCCGCGGAGGCAACGGCGGCAGCCGCGTCGGCCTCCCTGGCGCGCCGCGCCGCCGCTTCCTCGGGGAAGTTGAGCTTGGCGCGGCCGCCGCGGAACCGGAGCGCGGCGGCGTCGTACGCGCGCGCGGCGTCCTCGGCGGTGGCGAACGTGCCGAGCCACACCCGCGCCGCCTTGTGCGGGTCGCGGATCTCCGCCGCCCACTTCCCCCACGGCCGCCTCCGCACGCCGCGGTACTTCCTCGCCGGCGCCGCCGCGTCAATCTGCTGCTGCTGCTCCGCCGCGCCGTTGTCCGCCGCCCACGGCATGACCAGCGCCGGCGCCGGGCGCGGCGGGCCGCGGCCGCTGGCGACGACGTGCGTGAGCGCCGACACGATCGCCGCCGTCTCCGCTTCGAGCGCCTGCTCCGAGCACCCTATCGACGTCGGTGACATTGATGATTGCTCGCACATCACAGCAGCAGCAGCAGCAGCGTCAAGCATCGGCAGGGGCAGCGCGACGGCTCCTATTTATAGCACCTCCTTATCCTCCCCGAAACAGAGCGACCAGAATCCGCCGGCCTCGTGCGCACGTCAACGCGACCAAGGCACACATAATAAACTGATAAACACGCGACGTTCTAGAGAAAGAAACAGGAGCATCAGTCAGAAGGGAACTTGGATTAGCCCTGCGATTAGCAGCAGCCATCACTGCTGCTCTAGAAGCTGCACTCCACAAACCGACTTGTTGGGCGAGTAACACACTGCTTGGCGACTAAGGATCTGGCGATGATCTGTAACGCTCGAGTTCCGTTTGGACTCTTCTTCCTCGCTCTGAAGAAACACCAGGCCCCAACAAAAGAGATTTTGGATGTATACGTGTGTTCATGCCTGGTTTGGACTTTGGACTCTAGCTCGACAAGGTCAGAGACTCGAGTTCTGGCCGTGAGAAGGGGACGAAGGTGGAGATATGGTCGTCCGTACAACGGCCACACTGGGGATAGATAGGCTTGCCCCTGTCGGCCACTCGAGTTCGCTTAGCAGCGGTTTGTTCGTGTTGGTTTTTTCGGGGTTTTAAATTGCAGGAAGAGGAGATGTTCTCTTGCTCTTCGTCAGCTCTTTCTTTATTTTTTTAAAAAAATATATTTCACGTTTCCAATACAGCAAACGCGGAAACTGGATACCGTCACTGTGCGTGACGCTGATGCTGCTATCAGCGCAGACGTAAGCTAAGCTCTACCAGTGTTTTTTTGTCCCCTCTTGTGAGGGATACGGATAGCAGGAAATGCCCTCGATGAAGGTGATGGTCAGGAAAAATGCCCCTCACGAGCAGGACGACTCTCACAACACGCTAGCAGCCTCAATTTTGTTTCTTCTTAGGCTTATAGTCATGTGCAATTACATTTCTACCTTTCTTTCCATAGGCATTATATTTGCATGATGTTTCACAAAAATATTGTTGCAGAAGTAATTTGTCAAATAATGTTAGGAATTCATGTTCACACTTCACCAGAAGTTATTAATACTACAAAAAGCCATACCAATCCTTTGAAGATTACTTTTGTATCAAAATTATTCAAATATAATATATATATACAGAACGGTAAGGATGTAAGTGCAATGGTTATTCAGCCCAAAAATAAAAGAAATGTGGATGCTAGCAAGTGAGACCTGTCTTGCTCGTGAGGGGCGTTTTCCGGATATCGCCTTTGTCTTGGACAACTCCAACCTAATGCATAGTTTCATCTTACACTTTTCAAGAATGCTACATCAGATTTAGGAATTTAGTTTGATGGATGAAATATTCTCATAGTTTCATCTCACGATTTCATAAACAAGTTATTATAGCATTAAATTAGCATATATGTTGCATTAAGATTGGTCTATTTTTTTGTTCTCACTAGGAGTTTCATACATACAAAACATCCCTATGAAACTCATTTGCATAGTTTCATATTAATTACCTAGCCATATCATCTATTTTACTTGATGTGACACCTTACTTAATGTCGACAAAACCCCAATGATACGAGACCATAGAAGTGGTATTGAATCTTATTCCTTTTAGAGATTTTCTTCCATTTCAAAATCACAAACACTAGGTGGAGGTTGGATTGTTTTCTCTACTAGGAGGAGAAAGCCATGTCGAGTGATTGGCGGCTAGATGGAAGGCTTTCATAGTGATGAAAGGCTTCTTGATGGTAATAAGAAATCCAATATTACCATGTTTTATAGTTGTGTTGTTTATTATAATACTTTTTCCCTTTGTGAAACATAGCACAAACATCATTAACTATGAACATCTTCGAGACTCTAGCCCTCAGCTCAGCTACTATTAATAAAGAATAATTAGTTAATCATAAATATAATACCTTTGAATTCAATTTTAAGAATACTCAACTCTAAGTATCCCAGTTAGACATGCGGGTAAGCTCTTTTGTTTTTGTGAATGTAACTTGGTCTAACAAATAGAACAATTTGATCCGTTAAAATGGACGAGTATGCATTTAGTACGACAAAAATGTAGATTTAGAACAATCCCATCCAACATATGTGGATAGTGATCAACAAATGGGAAAATTGCTTGCCACATGATTGGTATGCATTTAGTAGGACAACAACGCATATTTGGTAAGCTAAGGTTGCTCGTATATTCAAGCAAATTACACTACTAGATTTAGCTAAGATTTGCTACTTCATTCACTTCAACAACGTGTAAATAGGGCGACCTCAAAGACGGATGATTATGTGAAGAAAATCCACATGAATACCAAGCAAGAGATTGGAAAGAAGTCAAAGTACTATGCTGCAAAGGCACACAAGAACCGCAAGAAGATGATTTTTTAGCTCGGGGACCTTGTTTGGGTGCATCTTTGAAAGGATAGATTTTCGGAGAAACAAAAATCTATGGTGGTGCCTCATGAAGATGGTCCATTCAAAGTCCTTCCAAGAATCAACGAAAATGCCTACAAGATTGATCTTTCAGGAAATGATTATGCAACAAACAACACGTTCAATGTTGCTGATTGTCTCCATTATTTGGTCTCGACTCTTTTTGAAGAAGGGGAGGATGATGAGGACATCTCAACACATGACACTACTTATCAATGACGAGGATCCTCAACGTACTCATGTTGAGAAAGATGACATTATTTACATGGGACAATTGACTCGGGCAAGAATGAAACAACTACAACATGAGGTGAATCTTTTTCTTAATCTTTGTGAACTTGAGCCCCATAAGAACCATGTACTACCTAATGTTGTTTTACTATTTGGTCTCGGATTTGAAGCACAAGATATGGACAGGGAGATCACCGGACGCCCAAAGAAAGCAAGTTGAAGCTAATTGGATGATGCACAGATTTTGTTCTTCAACTTACGGATGAATTCTGTATTACTTTGTGAGATACCATCCCACGTGTTATATATGGATGGAAAGATGTTGAAGTCTACTTTCAAATGCAACAAACGCCACATTCATTGTAGCTTTATGAAAAAGTTATAACCATTTGATCGAAGACTTTTCCAGGACCCACGAGTTTTCGGATCGGGCTTGTTTGAAGGGTCTCAACCGAGCTAGGAGGGATGTTCCTAGTATAAATAACCTTCGTATTCTTAGTGGAAACCCTAACCACGAATTGAACTTAGAAAATGGAGAAAATCCTAGTGCTCTTATCCTTAGGGTTGTGTCATTGTTACCCCCTTGAGGATAGAAGTCTTTCTCTACCGATTGTTCTTGTGTTTCCTTGTGATTTACAAGAGCACTCGCCTCTACCTTGCGTGGTTAAGGTTAGGCATTGACCAAAGCGTGTGGTTGGGCAAAATCATTTGTCATAGGTGGTTGTTCGAGCAGCTGATGATGTCATCGGTTTGTTAGGTTGCACGGACCAAGTTATCCCTAGATACTACGACGAGAAGATTAGACAAGTCCTCGCATCACTATTGTCGTAGGTAACCGGCATACCGTCGAAGTGAATAACGAGTAGCAGACATGGAAAGACAAGGCCACAATGGGGAGGACGAGGTCGCGTGGGACGGTGAGACCGCAACGAGCATATCACACCTATCGCTAGCTAACATCATCGAGTAGGCTCGATGGCTACTGCGAGCTAACGTCAACGAGTAAGCTCGATGGCTACCGCTAGCTAATGTCAATGAGTAGGCTTGATGGCATTCTCCTGGAGAGTGGTTATGTAGCGGTAGTAATACATATGTAGAGTGGCTAGGTGTGACGGTATGAATCTGATTGACATAATATAAATATAGATCATGGGGTTAAGTTATTCCACATGAGATAGAGGAGGGGCCTAATCGACAGGATCCACATGTCCGTGACTCCAATGCGCACAAGGACACACATTCTCGTAGCGCAAGAAGAAGAAGAAGACGACCCGGCGTCCCCTTTCATCCCTCGTCACCGACCCATCTTAGGCCTTGTTCGTTTCGTGAGAATGGATCCCACACGAATCTGTCCCCGGACATGGATTGAGTGGTTACGGTTCTTTCACTTCACCCGGACCTGCTTGTGTTCTATGGGTTAGGGTCATGGATTGGTGCTAGGTCTTCAAGACATGAAATAGGTATGGAATCGGGTGGGTTCTCATACCAATCCATACGCAACCTAATGACCATTTAGAGTTGGACTGGACCAGTTTTACATTTTTCTATTCCATATAGTTTAGATTGCGATCCATGTTCCATAGCAAAACGAACAAGGCCTTAATTCTTAGAGTCGTTTATCCGTATGCCATTAAGAAAGATGGTGGTTACGTGTGTGCTATAAAAAAGTTCTCAGCTACCTGTATGCTATGTACCCTTATGCTACTACGTCCATCTTCTATTTGATTTTAACAATTTCCTAGCTCCGATATGTGGGACCCATGAATGCTAATGACAATTTTGCCCATGGGACATTTTCTCTTCTCTCTGCTTCCTCTCTCCCTCCCGATCGGATCCAATAGACAGCGAAGGGGTCCCGAGCTCCGGCGCGGCGTCCATGGGGGCGGCGAGATCGCGGACACGACGCACGGGGCTCCTCGCAGCGGAGGCGGCCGGCGCTCGCGCGACGGCTCCACGCCCACTTGGCGGCGGTGCGGGACCATGTCCCCAACGCGAACGCGTCGGATGCGCGGCGCGGCCTGGGCAAGCGGAGCAGCTCGAGTGCGCGGAGGCGCGCGACGCAGCCGGGGGCCCCGCCCGGCGCTCGGGGCTCCTCTCGCCTTCCGGTGATCGGCCGAGCACTGGGCCAATCTTGCAGTTCACTGTTCCGCATTGTTACACCCATTCTTTTTGCACTTTTCAATCTCCGGAGCTCCGAAAGTGTGTTGATTCTTTTGTAATGTGCTGCTGCTGGACTAGTACGAATGATCCTATTGAACTGGACATTTATGCTGTCTATTCTCTAATTGTTTTCCCAAAGCAATAAAATGATAGTTTGATCTATAGCTTGGTTTATTTAGCACATCTGGCAATACTTGGCCGGTGGAATCTTCTTGCAGATGGGCTTTCTCTACATGCCATTGTCAAATGCATGTGCAGATTTCTTCTCCTTTCATGCGCGGAGCCTTTGGCATCCGGTTCCGGTGTTGCGTGAGGATGATGAGCCTGATGCTTTTCGCCCACTATTCGATTGGTTGTTCTTGGCGAGCGTGGGGTCCGCCCGACGCGCGGCGTCGACAAGCGGCGGATCCGGGAGATGAAACCGGGAGATCGAACGGAAGTGGTGAAAATTAATCTAGGGACAAAACAGTCATTTATAATCGTGAGTCTCACATGGTAGAGTTAAAATGTAATGGAAGAAATAGCATGAAGGTAAACAAAAGTTGAGCTCATGATATACGGAGTAGTCGAGAATTTTTTTACATACACGTAAGTGACATCTTTCTTAATAACATATAGAAATGATATACAATTAAACAACTCTAATTCTCACCCCAAGATCCAGCCCCCAGCGGTCGGGTTGCCTCCGCTCCCTGGCGTCGCGTCCTTCCCGCAGCCGATCGCCGCGCTTCTCCATCACCGACGCCGACCACCTCCGGCTCAGACTAGCTCGTTCTACATCCGGCGCAGGCCTCCGCCGCCTTCTCCACCGCGACGGTTGTCCCGACGTTCTCGGTACGTCATTCTCACCTCTTCCCGGTTATTGAGAATCTTGTTCCCCATAGGTTTTTGTTTACAAATTTCAATTATACTATTAAATAGAATACGTGGCTTCCTCTTTTAAGACCGACTCTAACGGAGGGAATGCAAATCCATTTATGCCTCTAATTGACACTGTGTATCTTCAAAACAAGCTCCAACAGAGGAGGTATCGGATGAGGCATCTTTGCAATGGAGGAGAGAGATGATCTAAAAATACATCTCCTCTCTCCTCTAATGCATTTGTCCCTTCACATGGAGCAAGGGTGGAGCAGCCATGGATGTATTTGCATCTTTGTTGTTGGACATGGTATTGTTCGAAGCAATTGCAAAACACTATTCATGCCAGGCAAACGTCAAAATACCTCACAAAACTGCCTCCTCTTGTTGGAGTCGGTCTAACGGGGTTAATTGCCAAAATAGCACTCCTAAGGAGTGGCTACTCCAGAATAGCACCCATAATTGGTGACTCTCCAAAATAGCACTCTTGACTGGTGCTTTGGTCTCCCACATAGCATTACCTATTTTCGTTTTATTTTTCCTCCCAAAACCAAATCTGAGTGGACTTTTTTTGCCCCTGGTTTGGCTTAGACATATTTAGGGTTAAAAATTTGAAAAAAGGAAAAATATACGGAAAAAATCAGAGGGACCAAAAAATCAGAGGGACTTGGTCGGACGGCGCCTCTAGTCGGAGCCGCCGACCCGCCGTCCCAGCGAGTCCCCGCCTGGCGGGTCGTCGGAGCCGCCGTCTCGACTCGCCTTGCCGCCACCCAGGGGCGCTGCCGCCTCAACTACAGCCGGCCGCCTGCGCCGTCCGTCCTTCCCCGGCAGGTAGGTCCCCACCGGCACCACCCCTCCCTCTCTCCCCCAGCGCTGCCCCCTCCCTCGTATCCCCCGGCCGCGCGTCGCCGTCCCTCTCTCCTCGGCGCGCGGCGACGGAGCCGCCACCTCTCCTCCGCGCGCGCGGCGGTGTCGCCTCCTCCCTCTGTCCCCCGGCGCTGCCCCCTCCCTCTTATCCCCCGTCCGCGCGTCGCCGCCGTGGCCTCCGATCCGGCGAGGACGAAGGAGGCCTCCGCAAATTGACGCCCCTCGTCGGGCCGTACCGGCCTCTCCTTGCCGGCCAGGCGGCCTACTGCCGACCCGGGCCACCTACGTGGCCGCCGCCACGCCTGCTGGAAACAGCGTGGCGCACGCGGAGCCCAGCCACGTCGGCCAGAATGCTGTGAGGGCATCAATCCCTTCCGGCTTCAGCTTATATAGATAGATAGATAGATAGATAGATAGATAGATTCTAGGTAAGATTCACTCGTCTAACCGCACCCCCCCCCCCCCCCAGTTAATCAATTAATTTTTTTTTCAGGTTGAAGTAGTGCTGACTTGCTACTCCACCGTTCAAGACCTAGTGTTCCTAATGGTGTTCCTTCTGCTCAGAGCTCCATCATGTCTCAATGTCCCTTTATTGATTCTGTGCTGAATGTTCTGTTGTTTCTTTTGTTTAGGAGGAAGAGGGCATGGAGCTACCGCCATACATCCACATTGAGTGCAACGAGTTCTCCTACAGAAGGTGAGCAGTTCTGTGCTGCATTAGTCCCCACCCTCTGTTGGAATTTTGATGAGACTGTGAAACTGGCAGGCATCCGGTCATGTCATTCTGGATTGTTACACAAATCTTATGCTTTGTGTCTTGATGTTTGGAGGCACAAGAGGCAGAAAGAGGAGGACATAGCTGTGTGCGAGTGCCAGTATGATATTCTGGATCCAGAGAGTCCGTGTGGGGAGCGGTGCTTGAATGTCCATACTAACACAGAGTGCACACCTGGCTATTGTCGCTGTGGTGTGTACTGCAAAAATCAGGTTGGGTTTATTATTTTGGTACTAGTTGTATTGTTCCGAATTCATATTCATTTGATTCTGTCCTAGATTATGATTATATTGTTGATGTTTCACTACTTTTAGCAATGCTACTATGATGGAAATAGTTTGATGACTGTAATTTTTTTACTTTCTTGCTTTAGTTGATCTGGTCCAGGGTTAGATGCTCCGTTACTAGTTTGGGCCTTTAGGGAGCTCTAATCTTGTGAGTGGTATGCTAATACAGCAAAAGCTCAAACTTATCTCATTGGATTAAACTTATGTAGTGTGATAGTAACTTTTGAATTCACTGACTTCAAATGTTGCATTACAGACATACTGAATTTTTTTCAACTCCTGAAATGCCTCAAACTTCCTCCCTAAAAGCATGTAGATTTTTCCTGTAGTTTACTAGGGTACTTAATTGAGAATTCTAACATGTAGATTTTTCCTTATTTTACATTTATGATAGTTTTGCTGACCCACCATCCATCTGTGTTGACAGAGGTTCCAAAAATGTCAATATGCTAGGACAAGACTGGTAAAGACTGAAGGGCGTGGATGGGGTCTTTTGGCTGACGAGAATATCATGGTGACTAAATTATCATGTTTATGTTCCTTATACTTTTTAATGTACTTAAGTACAATTGAATAAGTATGTTGCATTTCAAAATAAATTTAGGGTGGCCAATTTATTATTGAATACTGTGGAGAAGTAATATCATGGAAGGAAGCAAAACGGAGATCTCAAGCTTATGAAACCCAGGGTCTGCATTATTATCATCCATTCAGTGTTTGAACTGTTGCACCTTTTGGCTAAGCTCTAACATTTCTGTTACACTGTTAGGCCTAATGGATGCCTACATCATTTACCTCAACGCTGACGAGTCTATTGATGCCACAAGGAAAGGGAGTCTTGCCAGATTTATTAACCACTCATGGTATGTTCTGAGGCAAACACTCAAGATCTTTATTCTTGTTTCTTGTGTGCATGTTTTGATGATAGTTGTTTTTCTAATGTTCACTGCCATTTAAGTGGTAAAATCTAACAGTTAGTTGGTGAAGCATACAGCCAACCAAATTGTGAGACAAGGAAATGGAATGTACTTGGGGAAGTAAGAGTTGGAATATTTGCAAAGCAAGACATTCCTTACGGAATAGAGTTATCTTATGACTATAACTTTGAGTGGTATGGTGGTGCAATGGTGCGGTGTCTTTGTGGAGCTGCCAGCTGTTCTGGGTTCCTTGGGGCTAAATCACGTGGCTTCCAGGTGGGTGAACAAATTACAGTATATCTATAAACCGTAGTGAAAAGTGTGCTTGACACTAGGATTTGGCAGAATAAGCTGTTTCATCCTCTTTCTGATGCTCAAATTAAATATCTGCATTGTTCTGGAGTTGTTATTGTCAGTTATATCCATTATATACTGATATTATTGAAGAATGCCATGATCGATTACCCATTGGATTGCTGCAATTGCAAATATGGTGGCACAATGCTTTTATTCTTTGTGCAACTTTGCTGTTAAATTGACAATGCAACATGGCCTGTTCAATGTCGTATTTCTTTGTAAAATGATATTTGAAATCTGCAATACTCATTTAATGTGTGCATTGTTAATCATTTTCCAGGAGGCCACGTACTTGTGGGAAGACGATGATGACAGGTTGGTTATGCTTATTTATGGCTTTGTTTTACCTTCTCTAGAACAAAATAAGTGCACAGCTACTCTTTCAAAAATACTGAAAAGCTTTAAGTTTAGCCGTTTAGGGAAAATACTGAAAAAAGTTGAGGTTCTAGCCATTGAAACTTTTGGGTTTCCTTATAAGTCATCAGTGTAAACTTTTATTCCCTAGTCACCACTGTTGTTCACTTTCATGTCCTTCCATGATGAAATTCTTTTTGGCCAGGCTGAAACAGAGCCCCCAAATCCCCACTCCTTACGTCCTCAATTTGGCCACTACCAAAAATCTGGATGCCATAGATGGCAAATTGGCAAGTCCTGACCTAGCCAGGCACTAACGACATGGCATGTAAAATTCTAGCTGGGTGGGCTGGGATGGCAATCTATCAATGTGGAGCTTGGGCTTCAGTTTTGATGGTGGCTGGCGGGGACTGCAGCTTGTCCTTTTGCCTCCGTACTTCAGTTCGGCAGCGCCATGTTTCTTCCTTCTTCACTGAAGCCGCATCCTGTCATTATCTCTCCCCAATTCTGGTTATGTTTCAAGCGTGCCTACCTGTGTGCATCCTCAGGAGGCTCACAATGCCTCTTGCAGACAACTATAGTGGCGACTGCCATTGCTATGCTCATTGCCATGGCCAAGCATCACAACCGGCTATGCACCCAATCTTCTTATGGTGCCCAGGAACCACACCGTCGCTCTGATTATTTCCCTTTGTGGATAGAGAGCTGTGTATCATTGTATTATTCATGCTACCCAAACTTGTCCTGAAATATTCATGTTGTCCAAATATTCTCGCAAAACAAAATTGGGCGTACAGATGGTTGATAAGGAAACTTTGGCAAACTTTACAACCTGGGGCAATTTAATCTTTTCTCATTGCATTTAACACCGTTAAACCATGAAATGGATGGCATTGGTGGATAGGAAAACAAAAGTTAACACTGATGATTATTAAGGAAACTCAAAAATTTCAGTGACTAATAAGGAATCTCAATTTTTTTCTGTGGTTGATACGGAATTTCTCCCATTAATTATGATTATGCACTGAATTTCTAATTTTAGTTTTACAGCAATTTCTGAATGAAATTTATCTGCCTGATTCTGATAGTTAAATAATTTTGTCAGCTATATCATATTCTTCATTGGTTTAGCTAAATAGCGAACAATTGGTAGTTATTGGATGACATATTCAGAATTAAAAAAACTACTTCATTTCTTGATTATCATCACCAAAAAAGATATCATTTTAATATGAACTATTGTAAACTTGTCCTGATTGATGATCTTTATTACATTGAGTTCTAAAATGTTGATTGAGGCAATGAGTTCAAGTACTTCCCACCATAATTGCAGGTTTTCTGTTGAGAATATTCCTCTTTATGACTCTGCGGATGATGAACCCACCAGCATGAGTAAGGACATCCTCTTAGTAGGTGATGGGCCAATTTCACAGTATGGCAATATGAACACAATCCAGAGTGCTGAGAATCCTGGAAATGCAAACACAAACGAATTGGCACCAATGAGTATTGACCCATTGACTGCAAGTTCAAATGAATTCACACCGATGACTGTTGAACCATTGAATGCTGTAGCAATGGGAGCTGATCTTGTTGAGAACGGATCGGTTGAATATTGTGCACAAGACACTGATGATGCTCCTCAAAAGACAATGCAGCAAGTTGCAAATCACCTTAATCAAACCAACTCCCCAAATAACCATTCAGAGTTGGTCCCTTTGAAATTACCCAAAGTTCGTGGTAGAAAACCTAAATATGGTCCCCGCAAACAGTTATTGAATATTCCAGATATTTGTAACCGGTTGGCATCATCTGTGGCACGTGAAGAAATATTGTATTGTGAGGTAATCATCTCGATTAACGTCTTAAAAAAGTGGAAATTTTTAGATTCTTACAATCTTTGATCAATTGAATATTTGCAGGAAGTGAAGAATCAGGCTGCTTCTGAGATCGCTGCCCTGTATGACGAGATTAGGCCGGCGGTTGAAGAGCATGAGCGGGATAGCCAAGACAGCGTCTCCACAAGTCTTGCAGAGAAGTGGATCGAGGCCAGCTGCTGCAAGTACAAAGCGGATTTTGATCTGTATGCTGCCATAATCAAGAACATAGCATCCACACCTCTAAGATCCAAAGAAGATTTGAACTCTAGAGAGCAAAATGGAATGAAGTACTTGGAAAATGGTCCATGATTCAGCTTTTAGTGCCAAATTGTATTGAGAAAAGTTATGTTAAGGTTCACAGTTTTTTTTTTGAACTTCACACTTTATTTTTCTAATCACACACTTTCCCTTTGAGAAATTTTGTTTGACATGTGAGATTGACATTTCGTCTGCTTTGTCCGCTTCAGTTCTATTTTCTCCTCTCGCAATACCCACCACGCCATTGTTTGGTCTGTTGTTTATGCAACCTATGTTCAAGAAATGTTTGATTCTTAGGGAACACAAAGAAAAGAAACTGTGCTATGTCTAAAACGTTAGATTGGACTTGCTCCACAATTTGAGATGGCCTATATGCAAAAACTAGTTCGAACTGCTTGTTTCTATGCTGTCACCCAAGATTTGGGAATATGTTTCGTGAAGCATATCATTTAGAATGGATAAGGGGTATTTGTCATTTCTTACGTGGAGCTGTTTATTTGAATCGTTTATGCTCAGCAAGCACTTTAAAATGGATTAATTTGCTCTTTAAAATGTCAAATAGCAAAATAGTAAACCTGCGTACGGGATATAAGCACTTTACAATTTTAGCATAAGCACTTTGGCAAAGCGGCAAAATGTAGCTTATAGTGCTTATAAAAAAGAATAAGCAATTTTGATGGATAAACAGAAGTAGTTTTGGTAAAATTGTTGACTGTTGTTGGCGTATAGATAGGCCTATAAATTTGACCCATGTAAGACCCATTGCATATGTGTACATATCTCCCTTTTTAGGGTTTAGAATACACAATGTCGGTTTTCACATGGTACTAGAGCCTCTCTCTCTTCTTCTCCCTCCCTCCCACCCACCGTAGCCGTCGTCCGTAGCTGCCGTCATGGCTGGCCGCCGACGCGAGCTCCCCTTCCCTCCCCCACTTACCTCACGACTCGGCCGCTGCCATCGCTGCAAATCCGGACCTACGCGCCGTCGCTGCCATCCTGGCTGCCGCCGCCGCGGGCGCAAATTCCGATCAGCCGCCGCCGCTGCGGGTGCCACACCGCATGTGCCCGATCCGGCCGCTGCTACGGCGGGCTCCACCGCGCGTGTGCCCAATGTGGGCGCCGCCACCGCGGGCGCCCGAATCCGGCTGTCCCCGCCTCGCGCTCGGGCGCACTGCACGGGCCGCCACGCCACCGGGCCCCACGCGCCGGTGGGTCCTGCCGCCCGCAAGCCCGTGGGCCCTACCGTGGCAGCCGCCACTATAGGCCCTGCCTTGGCCGTCGTGCCGCCGTCGTCGGGCCCCCACCTCACCTTGGCTATCGTGCCGTTGCTTCGGGTCCTACCGGGCCACGGTAGGCTGCCACAAATACGGATACTTGCTACCACGGCCGCCATTCCACCGCCGGGCCTTTCTCCGGGTCCCGCGCCGTCGGTAGGCCCTACCTTGGCCCTACCCACGTCGATGCCACCACCGGGCCCCACCCCGGCTGCCACGTCTTCGGGCCTCGCCGTTGCTGCCCTTGCTGCTGTCCATGTTGCCGCCACCGCACCCACTCCTGCTGTTGGAGGTACTACGTGGCCATCCTTCATCAACCCATGGTTAGGCCGTATCTCGACACCGTCGTTCCGGCCTTAGGGAGGCGGGGCTAGTCCTCTACATCAGCCCGTGGCCATGCTCGCCGGCCTTGCTTCCCGATGCCCCGGCCTCGACCTACTCGGCCCGACCGGCCTCCGACCTTGCCTACATTGCCGGCTGGAGTGGATCGTTGACATGGGTGCTTCGTACCACACCACGCCCGATGTCGGTATCCTTTCCTCCGCCCATCCACCCCATCCCTCCTGTCCTTCCGCCATCATGGTTGGCAACAACGCCCGCCTTCGTGTCACCTCCGTGGGCAATGTTCCCTCTTTCTTTCGACTTCCTAATGTTCTTGTTGCTCCTCGGATGGTTTATAACCTTCTTTCCATTCACAAATTTATTGTTGACAATTCATGTTATGTTGAGTTTGACTCTTCCGGTCTTACTTGTGAGGGATTCGGCTTTCCGGCGTCCCCTCTTCCGATGCGACGACTAGGGACCCCTTTACATCCTTCGTTTCCCGCTTCTGCTGCTTCATGCTTGGCCACAACTTTTGCCACTACACCTTCTTCCACGATATGACACGGTCGCCTTAGCCATCCCGATCGCGACGCTTTGACTCGCCTTGTGTCGGGCTACTCTTTCTTGTTTGGACTTCGATGAGCACCTTTGCCACACTTGCCGGTTAGGTCGTCATGTTCGACTTCCTTTTCTTTCTAATTCTTCTCATGCGAGTCATGCGTTTGATCCGATTCCTTGTGACCTGTGGACCTCTCCTATTATCGGCATTTCGGCTATAAATATTATTTGGTGATCGTTGATGATTTCGCTCACTACTCTTGGACCTTTCCACTGCGTGCGAAGTGTGATACATTCTCCACCCTCCTCCACTTCTTTGCACGGGTTACTACTCGGTTCGGCCTCACCATCAAGGCCGTCTAGTGTGATAACGGTTGGGAGTTTCATAATCATGCCTCCCATGACTTCTTCCTTTC
Organism: Chloris gayana; assembly: GCA_031894775.1. Lineage (NCBI taxonomy): Eukaryota > Viridiplantae > Streptophyta > Magnoliopsida > Poales > Poaceae > Chloris > Chloris gayana. The sequence continues at coordinate 47,590 of JAUNZO010002321.1, forward strand.
TTGTGGTGTTCACCTACGCATGTCTAGCCCGTACACCACTCCACGGAACGACAAGGCTGAGCGGATGATCCGAACTACAAACAATGTCGTGTGTACCCTCCTCCTCCAAGCCTCCCTTGTTACCCGCTTACGGGTCGAGGGACTCCACACTACTACCTACCTCCTCAACCTGTCTTCCTTCCACTGCCTCTCCTGCCCCCATTCCACACCATGCTCTCTTTGGTACACATCCTCGGTATGACCACATTCGTGTCTTCGGGTGCGCTCGCTACCCCGACACCTCCGCCACCACTCCTCACAAGTTGGCGCCCCGTTCGACTAGATGTGTTTTTCTTGGTTACTCCCACGACCACAAGGGGTGTCGCTGCTTTGACCTCACCACTCGCCGAGTCCTCATTTCCCGACACGTTGTGTTTGATTAGTACGATTTCCCCTACTCCACCTCCACTACTCCCTCTCGTCGAACCTGAGTTGGAGTCCGTGTTTCCAACTAACCCAGGGACCCGGTACCCTGTGTACCCTCTACCCGCAAGTCTTCCGAGTACATCGACACCCTCTCCCACACCACGCGTGGCCCGGAGCCCTCTCCCGCGCCACACGCGGCCCCGAAGCCTCCTCCCGCGCCACTCGCGGCCTCGGAACCTCCTCCCACGCTCTACACCCAGCCCGCGATTGTCTACTAGCGTCGGTCCGTGCCGGCCCCACCGCCACCGCCGGCCCACCCTCGAGCTCGCTCTCGCCTCCGCCCGGTGTACCACCCGCCTATCATCCATCGACATCTTGGCCACACTCATCCCTCTCCGGCCTGCGGCCCTCTGCGCCACCACGACGAGTCGGGGATTTCTCCTCTCGTCCGTGATGTCCTGGCTGACCCCCATTGGCATCGGACAATGGAGGAAGAGTATGTGGCTCTCCTTTTGAACCGGACTTGGGATCTCGTGCCGCGTCCACTTGGAAGCAATGTGGTCATTGGGAAGTGGATCTAGACTCACAAGCGTCGTGTTGATGGCTCACTAGATGGCTACAAGGCTCGCTAGGTTCTTCGGGGCTTTACTCGGTGGCCGGTGTGGATTATGATGAGACTTTCGGCCCGGTGGTCAAACCCGCCACGGTTCGCACTGTTCTCTCACTTGCCTTATCTCGCTCTTGGCCTGTGCATCGGTTGGATGTGAAGAATGCATTCCTACATGGCACTACGTTAGAGACAGTCTATTGCAGCCGACCAACGGGGTTTGTGGATCCCAACCGTCCTTACATGATATGTCGCCTCAACAAGTCTCTCTATGGTCTAAAGCAGGCTCCTCGGGCTTGGTACTCTCGATTTGCCACGTACTTGGTCTCCTTGGGGTTCACTAAGTGCAAGTTAGATACCTCCTCGTTTGTCTACCGTCGTTGCACGGACACGGCATATCTGTCTGCTGTATGTTGATGACATCATACTTGTCGCTTTCAGTCCTTACAACGGGAATTTGCTATGAAGGATATGTGTGTTCTTCATTACTTCTTAGGTGTCACTTTTGAGTCTCGACCTTCGGCCTTCACCTCCATCGGCGACAATATGCTCTTGATATTCGGAGCGAGCGGGGATGATCGATCGCAAGCCTTGCTCCACCCTCGTTGATACTCGGGCCAAGCTATCCGCACACTCATGTGATCTAGTTGCTGACCCGACTACCTACAAGAGCCTTGCTTGGTGTCTTGCAGTACCTCACCTTCACCAGGCCGGACATTACATATGCCATCCAGCAGATCTGTCTCGACATGCATGATCCTCATGAGTCCCACTTTGCTACTACGAAGCGCATCCTCCGCTATGTCCGTGGCACATTTGACTACGGGCGACACTTCACCGGTCTCCTTCCGCCGAGCTTGTCGTCTACACCGACGCCGATCGGGTTGCCTGTCCGGACATTTGTCGTGTCCAGGACATTTGTCGTGTCCGGACATTCGTCGCTCCACTTCGGGCTACGCCGTCTTCCTCGGGGACAACCTTGTCTCTTGGTCATCCAAGCGACAGTCGGTGGTCTCCCGTTCCGATGTCGAGGCGGAGTACCGGGTTGTGGCTAACGGCGTGGCCGAGGCATCTTGGCATCGACGGCTCTTGGCGGAGCTTCACGACCTGCTCGCCAAGAGCACACTTGTCTCTTGCGACAATGTCGGCGCCGTGTACCTCTCCACCAACCCGGTTCAGCATCAACGGACGAAGCATGTGGAGATCGATTTACACTTTGTTCGGGACCGAGTCGCTATTGGGCAAGTCCGAGTTCTTCATGTTCCAACTATCTCCCAATTTGTCGACATCTTCACCAAGGGTCTCCCCTCCTTGACCTTCTCGGAGTTTCGCTCCGGTCTCAACATCACCACCGGCTAATTCCGATTGCGGGGGGGGGGAGGTGAGTTCTTGTGCTTTATTTTTGTGTCCGAGTCTTGAACTCCGCTGCGCCGGTAAGATCGGACTACGGGGCTGTTGGTGCATTATAGATTTGGCCCATGTAAGGCCCATTGCATATGTATACATATCTCCCTTTCTAGGGTTTGGAATACACAATGTCGGTTTTCACCCAAATCAATAATTGCTTTTGCTACAATAAGCACTATAAGTCTATAAGCAGTTTTGACGATAAGTACTTAAACACTTTGAGCATAAACATCGCCAAACACACTCTAAGTTACTTGAAAACCACAAGTGAAAAATATCGGACCTTTGCGACGTTGATTTATTATTATTATTGTTAGAATTTATTATATTGTTTCTAAACTCTCAATTTTAATGCTCTTAATCATAAAAAATGTTAATGCTCGACTGTGTGCATACAATGTTCAAATTATGTTGTATTAACAAACATTCAAGACTTCTTTAGGACGTAGGTCTCAAAACATAGAAATAGAAAAATGTTGGATTGAAATTGGACACATTTTTGAATCTTATAGAATGAAAAAACACAAGAATTACTCCTAAAAAATATTTGGATGTGTTGTAGGAAAAAAACATAAATGTTAGAGTGAGAGTGAGAAAGAAAGATCCTTCAAATTTACATATATGATTGTTTCCTCTAGATTTAATTTTTTCATTTTTCCTCCATAATTTCTTTAATTTTTTAGGAGACCTTAACATTTAAAATACCTCTATTTTTGTACAACTCAAACAATTATAGTGCACGTAAAATTTGAACACCGAGCCGGTAAATGCTCAAAAACCTAGGACCGAGGCTCTTGTAACCAATAGGATACATACCCTTTCACATGTACTCCCTCCAGTTCTATAAAATAAGACGTTTTGGAGATCGGTTAGCATACCAAGGAGCAATTAAGGCTTAAGTTTCCACTCTTGTCCTTATTAAATAGAGTAAATTCCTTTCTTGGCCCTGTTAAATTTGTTGGTTCCTTGGCCCAAAATTGTTTGAACTTACCTATTTGATCTCAAAACCAAATTTGGTTTCTTTTCTGGCCTTTCCGTCAGTTTAAACAACTAATGGTGTTAACTAAGGGGTAAAATGACCAGTTTACCCCTGATTAGACACATTATTTCAGCACATAAATTCAACAAATCTCAGCGCATGCGTCAATTTATTGGATTCATGTGCAAACATCATGCTAGAATTCGGCGCAATAATGAAATAAAAAAATACTAATCAAATAATTGAATCAATAAATAATACTTATTCAGAAACAAAAAATCGGAAAGTGAACTGATTGTATCATATCATGGTAATCAGGGGCATATCGATCATTTTACCTCTTAGTTAACATCTTTAGTTGCTTAAACTGATGAAAAGGCCATCAAAGGAACCAAATTTGATTTTGAGGCCAAATAGATAAGTTCAAAATTTTGCAGGCCAAAAAAGAACCGACAAGTTTAACAGGGCCAAGAAAGGAATTTACTCCATTAAACCCGGTGCAACCCCATCTCTCGACAGAAGTTTCCTTCCACGTGAGTGGCTAGCATATCCAGATTCCAGGTTTGAGTGCTCGAGTTTGATTCTCCATGGACTTATTTTTGCCATACATTTTGCATGGCGCTCAGCAGGAGTGTGGGATGTGCCTTTTTTTTTCATCGCTCCCAGTTTTCGTCTGCCCCGCTGGTAGCTCACGCCAGTTTTCTGCCCCGCTGGAAGCTCAGGCCAGATTTTGCTTACCTCGCACCAGTTTTGCCCAGGTGTATGCCTGTTCTCATCCATGGAGACGCGAACGTCGGCAAGCAAGCGGTCGAGGGCGACACGGGTGAGCGTATGAGGTCCAATTCCGACGAGCGAGCTCGAGCAGGCAAGAGCTAGCTAGAGGTTTTATTCGCAAGGAAGAAGAGATGCGTTCTATTTAAAGCCCACACTGGGGAGACGACATGGTGCAGGAGAAGCTAATTGGCTTACGATGCTGGTGCATGCGTCCGTTGGGCCTCGGGAGCGTGCGAGCGCAGGCCTCGGGAGCGTGCATAGAGAGGGCAAAGTCGTTCAAAATATGTAAGACTTTGCAGAACGTCTTGTTTTGTGAAATTTGAAGGAAGTTCAGAACGCCTTGTTTTATAGAACTGGAGGGAGTATTTAAAATGACTGTAATAAGTGTACTATTTTCAATTGTTCTTTAGACCGATAATAACAACATATTAGATCTAAAAGAAAAATAAGGTCCGATAGGGAGCCTACTAGTCAGGCAATGTTTTCGCATATATTAAAAGTGATTTTAACTATGTACAATTGTTCTTGAACATAACATCTTGACTAAAAAGAATAGAGGGCCCACTAGTCAGCGAGTCCGACGATATCCGGCTAAACCCTTTCCCGTGCTTGTTCTTCTTTTATTTTCCCCTGAATTCCACTCGAATTCATTGCGACGCATCATCGGTGATGGGACGAAGCAAGGCGGGCAAACCAGCTTCCACCGAGGACCCGCTCCTTCTCCTCCTCCTCCTCCTCCTCCATAGTCTTGCGGAGTGAAGATCCATCCGGACTTCATTGATTCACTACAGCGTGGCCAGGACATGGCACAATCCTGCCTCTCATCCTTGTCCTTCGGCTTCGCTGGCAGGTGAGAGTTGAGCTTTGTTATGTGATTCTCTAATTCTCCTCCTTCATATTATAGTTTATATTTAGATTGGATGTAACGCATGGGTCGATCGGGATAGGAAGATTTTATCCCGATCAAAGATGGGGATGATGATTTGTTACTTGGAACTGTAACCTCTCGAAGCGTCACGCAGTGACACCACTAATATCGAGCTGTCGAGCGTGGTGATCTGGGAGCCGAAGCTCTCCATGGAGGGGATAGGAGAGAGAGTGACACTACCTCACACTATCTCTTTCCCCATGTCTATTTGATATGTTCAGATTTTTGTAGAGTTTTGTTTACGAGTTTCAATTATACACGTGTATTATTAAATAGAATTCGTGGAAAACGGAAGCATAGCTTTACGCTTTCCTCTTTTAACGGCGCCTCTAGTCGGAGCCGCTGACCCGCCGTCCTAGCGAGTCCCGGCCTGGCGGGTCGTCGGAGCCGCCGTCTCGACTCGCCTTGCCGCCACCCAGGGGCGCTGCCGCCTCCACCACAGCCCGCCGCCGGCGCCGTCCGTCCTTCCCCGGCAGGTAGGTCCTCAACGGCGCCACCCCTCCCTCTCTCCCCCAGCGCTGCCCCCTCCCTCTTATCCCCCGGCCGCGCGTCGCCGCCCTCTCTCCTCGGCGCGCGGCGACGGCGCCGCCACCTCTCCTCCGCGCGCGCGGCGGCGTCGCCTCCTCCCTCTGTCTCCCGGCGCTGCCCTCCTCCCTCTTATCCCCCGTCCGTGCGTCGCTGCCGTGGCCTCCGATCCGGCGAGGACGAAGGAGGCCTCCGCGAATCGATGCCCCTCGTCGGGCCGTACCGGCCTCTTCGTGCCGGCCAGGCGGCCGACTGCCGACGCGGGCCACCAACGTGGCGGGCCGCCGCTACGCCTGCCGGAAACGGCGTGGCGTGCGGAGGCCAGCCACGTCGGCCAGAATGCTGTGAGGGCAACAATTACTTCCGGCTTCAGCTTATAGATATGCTCAGAGTTCCATGATACTAAGATTTTTATGACAATAAAATTTTCAGATAAAGTCAATGGCATGTGATGATATGCTATGATGTACATATTTGGTTATTTGTACGCTATTATTCCATCACTTAGTGTACTACTGCATCTAATGCATTCATTCTTACATAACTGGGTTTGCGTATATGTAACTGTGATGGAGGCTGTTTCTGTTGGTTCAGGTGCTAAACATGGGCAAATCTCCGCATGGACATCCAGTGATATCTCATTGTGAAGTAAATCAACATCACTATAGTCTTGCAGCTGTTGCTGTTGGCTTTGGAATAGGAGTTGCTGGCTTGTGCAAAGCATTGCATAGTGGTTTCACCATACCATGGGTTTCTTCGAGGAATTTTTTTCAGGATCAGAGAGAGTGTATTATGTTGGAGGTCTACAAAATCTTGGGAATAATTGCTTTCTTAATGTTATACTGCAGGTAATTATCTTATATTTTGTATTGATTCTGCAATTATTGTATTTCTTATATGGTCGTGCTTTGGTAATAAATAAGAGAATGTTTTCTTGACAGGCGCTTGCTAGCTGTGATGATTTTGTTTCATTTGTTGATTATTTGCTTCAAATTGATGGTGCACTACCTGAGGAAAAGGTCGAAAGAATGCCTCTTATCTCTGCTCTAAGCTCCCTTTTGGAAGGTAATACTGTTTTTTAAGAATGATTGATTTTTAACCCTATTTTGTGATCCCCCAATGTAATCCAATTGCGGGTCTAGAATCAATATCCATTGTCTAATGCGGTCCCTTTATTGAAAATACTTCATTAATTGCAAGTATGGAGTAGCATCGTGCACCCTGCATGTTTTAACTTTTAACATCTGCCAGCAGTCATCAGTCCTTTTTTAACACATTACTGAAATTCGCTCAGTCTTCCACAAACTATCCTGTGATTTTCTATAGGAACTGAAATGGATCTACGTAACTGAACCACTAGACTATCATGTGATTTGCATTGCTTGGTAACTACTACTTTGGCTTGCTTGCTGCTCATAGTTTTACTACGCATGATAATGCTGTTGCTCAAGTTGATAAATTCTTTTTTTCTTGGTTTAAAACAAAGATTGAAAGAGACTTACGTCTTTTCTTTTGCTTTTCTTTTGGTAAAATTTACAGTTGTGCTACAAAATGCAATAATACTGTTATGTTCCATTTTCATACTGTAAACTATTTTTTTCTAAATATTTTTTAGTTGGTTACTTATAAAATTTGTACCAGTTATTTGAATTTTGCATGGTGCAGACCTGAGCATTGTTCGAGATGAAAGGGCTACATTGAATCCAAAGGGCGTAATGCATGCTCTAACATCATATGTTAGTCACTTCAATTTGACCAGACAGCAGGTATGATATTTACTTTGGTTTCCTCGCTAGGTAATAGTACCTTATGTTAAACATCTAATTATTGTGATAACTGATTTTGTACTCACAGGATGCTTCGGAAGCTTTTCTTCATCTTCTGATATCATTGAGGGATGAATTTTCCCACTGTTATATACCACATAGGAGTTCTCTGGCAGATATCACCCTGTCTGACTCCAAAGTATACAAGCAAAGGGAAGGTAACCAGCCTGAATGCAAGCGCTGGAAACAAAATCTGTTTGGTCCCTTTGATGGGACTCTTGGCAGCATATTGTCTTGCAGAAATTGTTCATCTGTGGTAGACTCCTATGCTTCTTTTCCTGTCATCATAAAAGTGGTTTATAAACTATTTAGATGATTATTTTCTTCTTTTTAGGGACTAACAATAGCTTATTATTGTTTCTGTAGCTGTATACATTTTGTCTCCTGCTGCTAATTACATGATGTTACTCATAAACACTGAACAGTCTCAAATGCACACCTCTTACGTCGTTACATTACCTTTTTCTAGCAATGTGTAGAAAGGTAGTAGTAGTAGAACTTGTTCATGTTATGGAAGTAATTCTGGCAACAGGTCCGCTGATTATTTTTCTTGTCATAGACCAATCTAACTCTGCATTATAGCTTAATTTGAAATAAGTTTGAGTGCCTCTATTATTTACATCTTTTTGTCGTATAGGAACTAGTTTTATTTATTGTTTAGTGCAAATTTGTCAATCCTTTTTCTTTGTAACTGTTGATGCTTTGCCGTTCTTTTTTGTGCCACACAGTTGTCAATGGACTTCGAAAATTTCCACTGCTTGCCTCTCTCACCAGTACTTAGTACAAATGGAGATATTGTATGTCCAGTTGAACATCACTTTCTTAAATGTTTTAGTTCAGACATTTTATTTGCTATTTTTTATTCACAAATTGCACTTTCATGCTTATTGATAGTACTTATGCCCCTTTTGTATTTTTTCTATGACACGACATTTAGATCAGTGGGTGTAGTTTGGTGGATTGCCTTAAGTACTTCACCATGGTGGAGTGTCTTGATAATTATCGTTGTGATCATTGTTGGCATGTTGCTGCTGCCAAATACCTCTCTCATAAATCAGAAGTTGATGAGGTAATTTTGTTCAAGTTGATTTTATTTTATCCTTGCAGTATCCTGAAAAAAATTATGATGCCCATACTCGATCTTCCTTTACAAAGTTGCACTTTGCCCAGTTGCCTTTGTTAACTTTGTTAATGCTTGTATCAGGAAAAAATTGGTAAACTTCACAACTGTGTGGACTATGGCACTTGCAATTGCAGGGACATGTTTTTCCCAGATGAAACTCCATGTTTGCCATCTTCCAGAGCAACAAAGCAATTGATTATCAGTCAGTGTCCAAAGGTATCCGTAGTATAAATACTTATCAGACTTGCATGAACTGTGTTAAAATGGCATAATTCATGTGGTGCCTATTTCTTCCAGATTTTATGCATTCATTTACTACGTGCTTCAGTTGGTATTGATGGTCAACCTATTAAGCATGTGGTAAGTTCCAGTCAACATGTGAAATGTTGTTCTATCACTTCATACGAATTATCTACTGAATAATCTGAACTTTGATTTCAGGGACATATTTCCTTTCCTTTACATCTCAATCTATCCTCATTTACGGGAGGTACATTGAGCAGTGAACAGGGATCTGGACCATTGACTTTGAACGCACAAAAAGATGGCCGGCAAGCTCTCCATCTGTATAGACAACTGAATATGCAGATGCCCTTGAATGTGTTACATGCTGATAGGAACTTGCCAAGTCAGGCGTGTCAGCAAGAAGTAACAAACAAAAGTGTCTGCTCAGTTCGCACGGTTGGCTAATCTACTCTGAACATTTTGGTGCTTGATTTGTATACAAATTATGTCCAGTCAGCTCAATTATTTCACCTTGTCTAATTTCTAGGGAAACATTGATGTAGCTAGTAGTTCGTCATCATCATTATCAAGAAGCAAATTGTATGGTCTCACAGCTGTTGTGGAGCACTACGGGGTACCCGGTGGAGGGCATTATGCTGTTTACAGGCGAGTAGCGAATTTTGATGCTAATGATCCAGGGCAATCTGTACCATGTCTTGGCAGGACATGGTTTTACATTTCAGATGGTCATGTATCACAAGTTTCAGAGGATGATGTTTTTGGTGCAGAGGCCACCCTCCTGTTCTATGAAAGATTATAAGAGGTCGTTGGGTAGCTAATATATTCAGAGATACATTACACAAATGTTAGGTGCTATTTTTTTTTCTAGTAGCAAACGTTGTTTCATATGATCAAGTCTTCGCAAATGTTCTTGGATAGAGAATAAAATCTATCTTCATTTTTTGGTGATACTGTAGCGAAGTCCACATAGTACAAACTATGCACCAGTGGTTATTAAACATGATAATCAATTCAATCAAGTTGTTGGGCTGGAGTATATACTGTTAGAGATAAAGTAGTATTAGAGTAGGACTCTAATTGTAGAATCCTTGTCCTAGTCGAGTCATGTATCCATATATATGTAACACCTTTCGGGCTAATCTATCAATCAATATAATCATCTACCCATATATATGTAATCCCTTTGAGGCTAATCTATCAATAAATACAATCATCTATTGTTTCTAACACATTCATATGTATTTTCGTCTGTATAAATGGTTTTTCGTTCACCTGGCTAGCAAAATGAAGATATGTATTGCATTCTTTTTTTTCTTTTTGTAGCAGCATGAAAGCATGATTGCAAAGAGTCGTTTTTCTTTTCTTGTTTCAGTAGCACCATGAAAGACCAAAGTGCAGGTGGCTCGCGTTTTTTTTTTGGTAGCAGCATGAAGAACCGAATGAAGTATCTAATCAATCCAATAGATCTACATGCTGTTGCGTATCTTTTTTTTAACTTTGCTATTGTGTGTTTTGTCAGCTCAATCCCATGTTTCCTTTTTGCCGGAAGCGTTTCCAAGACTTGGAAACCGCAGCTCTCCAAGCGAATAATTTAGCAGTCCTTCACACCATGTAGCCATGCTAATTCCTCTACTTATTGTGACTTTGCATAAGTCACTGACATGTGAACCTAATACCAGTAGGACCCATGTGTTAGTGACCCAAATGCAAAATGCCGAAAGGCAGCGAATGCTTGTCCCAAGTCCCAACCAAACTTGGTGTGCATGTTGCATGCGGTAGAAGCTGTTTCTTTGTATTAACAGCCAAATGTTTATTGAGGCACAGAAGCTACTAAACAATGTTGTTGCTAGGTTGGGTGTAAAACGTGTCTCCGTGTTCTAATTAAGGTGCATGCAGTCTCCTTTGTCTTTTAAGTTTATGCAGTCCTGCAAATTCTTCTCCCTATCTCTCTTCCAAGCAATCTCCGCTTGTCCTCCCACCATGTCCTAGCCTCCTAGGGAGGCGCCAACCTACCCAGGATGTTGAGGGAAGCTCGTTGGGTGCTATTGGGCCGGTCAACTTTGGGTCCGTCTCCAGCAAGCTCGTTGGGTGCTACTGGGCCGGTCAACTTCGGGTCCGTCTCCAGCTCTGCTAAACCAACCATAGAGATCATTACTCATTAGCATTTGATTGAAGCTAACCTGGCCGACGATCAGCCCATCTGAATATGTTGAAGGAACCCAGGATGGCACTACCTCTGCTCTAGAGGCCATCAACGGCATGTTGAACTCCAGATCACTCTGTGACTCTAGCTCTAAAATCATTAAGCTGGCGGGTGAGGGCATCAACGGTGGGTCAAAGCTGGCCTGCCAGGCTACTAACCTGCCTCAAAATGGAGATGGTGCCACCTCCCCTCTTGAGGCCATTCTAGTAGCTATGGGGTTGGCGACCACAACCAATTCAAACTCCATCTTGGCTGACTCCATCAAGCTTGTTGGCGAGGACATCAACGGTGGGTCAAAGCTAGCAAGCCCGTTGGTGGACCATGCCAGCGAGAACAACGCTAAATCAAACCCGGCAAGCCCGGGGGTGGTCTATCCCACCGAGAAAAACAATGGTGGATTGAAGCCTCCTAGCCCGACGGTGTTTCTCCACGCAGACGAGAGCGACAAGGGGAGGGAAAGGATGAGCTCCCTGGAGGAGACAATGGTTGGTACGATGCTGAAGGAGACAGTGACAGCATGGCTGAGTCCAATTCCAATTTGATGAGGAGCTCGTCGGACAGTGACACTCAAGATGATGTCAAGGATGATCCCACATCCGCTACCACCAATGGCGGTAGCAGTAACAACAACAGCAAGGGCAAAGGCAAATGCGCTGCTAGCTAGACCAAGAGGGAGAGGAGGAAGACGATGTAGAACATGTACAACACCCTGCATTCGCTCCTCCCACGACTTCCTCACAAAGTCAATATTGGATCCTAATTTTCGTACTGTTCTTTTTTCCTTTGCCAATAGATTTTCAGAAAAGTTCAACCATGAGAGATCATGGGTGAGCAAGTTCCACTAAAATCTTCGTCAATGAGTATTTGATGTTTAGTAAATCCTTTCAATCATATCCGGATAATCACCAATTGCATCTCCCTCGTTTCCAAGTATAAATTCTTGCCATCACATAACCCGATTTGGGTGTGAACTAAATATGTCTCCTGTGTACAGCCTCGGTGTGCCATTTAGCCTTGCTCTTTTCCATGGGACACATGCAAACTTTTGCTGTTCGACATTCTATTTTTTTCTCCGAAAATAAGAGCTTTTTCTTTCATTTGGCGTAGATTTTTTTTTTGGTTTCAAACACGAAAACTGTACACACGTTAGGCAGGTGTAGAAAGTCATCGGTTTCACTCCTGGAACGAACCAAGCACCTTACGCTCCCGAATCTGGCTTAGATATGAAGTGTGTTAAAACACACTTATTAATTAGGGAAAATTGGTTCAGTAGCATCGAAAGTTCACCGGTTACAAAAAATACCACTGAAAGTTACTCGCTTCGGAAAATACCACTGAAAGTTGCATTTGTACTCTGAAATTACCAACACCTCATGTTCTGGACAAAATGCCCTTGCATGTTTGCTAACCAGTTACTTCAAAAATGTTTGCTAACCAGCAACATAATACTCTCTGTGCCTGAAACATAACCTCATACGGCTTCCTGAAATTTTTCATGAGGTGCCTGAAACACTCTCTCTGCTCAGCTACACCTTGGAAAACTTTATGGACTGCATTCTGAGAGACATGCATCTGTATGGATAGCCAGTCCAGAGGGCATCCCAATTGCTCTCCTCAATTGTGTCATGAACCATGTCCAGTTTGATTCATTCTCCTTGGAAAAAATGCCATAAGCCACGGGATACACCCAATTGTGCCTATCAGTTGAAATTGCTGCTGCTAGTTGTCCCTTATATTATATCTACCCGTGGTGGAGCTGGGTGGAGCCTGGTGGTGGAGCTGGCCAGCGGCATCGCTCGTGGTGGAGCGTCGTGGAGCAGGTTTGGTGCGTCCTCGAACTGGAGCAGGGGCGGAGTCTTGAGGAGAGGGAGCAGAGGCAGAGCAGGGCCAAGGAAGGGCGCCGGCAACAGGAGCACGCGCGAGCCGGCGAGAGCACGAGCAGGCACGCAGTTTGTCCAACAAATGACTCCCTTTCTTTTATTCCTTACCAAAAGGCAACCTGAAGAAGAACGAACGAGGCATAGTTTGGCTCAAGGGCATTCTTGTCATCTCCCGTAGTCATTCTAATCAAATTGGTAATTTGATAGTACGAATGTAACTTTCAGTGGTATTTTCCGAAGCGAGTAACTTTTATTGGTATTTTCCGTAACCAGTGAACTTTGGATGCTACTGAACCACTTTTCCCTATTAATTATTACTACTTTTTGGCCAAAAAATTAGCTTGTTGCTATATTATCGAATGGGGAAAATTGTGATATATATGGCATGTTTCAACAGGCTATTAGTACATAATAATGTGCATGGAATGAATTGATTGCATGACTGATTTTTAAATATTACAGAACATACTACTTTTAGTTTTGCTGCTTAGGGTGAACAACATTTGAATATCAATAGATTCAAAGCATGTTTCTCAGTATTACTATGTTCACCAATTCTTTTCTCATATACCCAATTATTCTATTTAGCATTTGTCTTATACTGGTATAGGTCAAACTTCTCCAAGAAGAGGACTGACTTACGCATGTTAGGGGGTGTTCTTTTAAAGAGATTTGTTACGGTACTTGGAATTAATATTAACCATTTGTTTGGTCAGATCTAATGGTTTAAAATAGAGAGGTACTTATCAAAAAGTACTTTAAGTTGTGGACCAGTACCAAATATTAGTGGACCTTATACTCATTGTTTTCTAATTCCCGTAATTAATCAGAGGACAATTTCGTAACTTCGTCGTTCTATTCAATCTTCTCTCAACCCTTTCATTGCGTCTTCTCGCCATGGGCTGCTGCTACCGCTGGCGAGACCTTCGAATCGGCCTCGTAACGGCAGGAATTTGAAGCGGGCAGAGAACGACTTCCCAGCAGGTGGCAACAGTGGCAGAGCAACAAGCGTCACGCCGCTGCCGGTAAGCCCTCGGAACCAGCCTCGTACAGGCTAGAATTTGAAAAGGGACAGGAGGTGACCTTCGAACAGGCGGCCAAGTATAGACCTTGTCGATGCCACGACCCACAAGCGTTCCAATCTCTCAAGGCAATTGGTGGCAGAATGGCACCGTAGTTTCATCCCCTTCTCAGCGTTTTTTCTCTGGACTCTGATTGAATCGAGGCAGCGAACCAAATCCTTACCAAGCCAACCAAATCAGTCGAGATTGGTTTCGACCGACGATGCGAATGGAAACAGTGCGGCGTCGCAAGTCGTTGTTGGCCGCTACAAGCATGCGCAACGGAAGGGTTGGAGTGCAAGAGATGCACAAGTTGGGTTTAGATAGCAATGCGCGAGCTCCACCAGATTAGGTGCCAGCGGCGGGAGAGCCCGGCTTCATTGTGGTGAGGAAGAGGGAGACGATGTTCCGGAGGAGTGCGACGGGGAGGCTGCTGCTGCTACAGTGTCGCCTAGCGTGCTCGTCAGCTCGTTCGACGGTACTTGCGCGACGCAGCATTCGCTATCGCCCCCGCCGCATGCTCACCAGAATACAAGATGTTGCGACCAAAACCGACCATGAGTTCATCAGAGGCCACACCCGCGCTTCCCTATGAGCTCGGGAGTTGGAGCCAAGTTTGCCGATTCAGATGGGGATGAAATTGATTTGAACAAGGTTTACGTATAGAGATGAGGCAATTTAAGTGCGATGGAGACTGATTAGCAATCAACCATGTTTATTTGCTCAAGAGATCGATTTGGATTCCTGCGTTTTTTTGTTCGGAAGAACACCACGCTTCTGGCGGCGCTCGTTGAGACTTCGCTGCGCACTCTTAATTGTACATCCATGCTCAAGTATGACTCACGAAGGCTGCAGCTTTCCGAGACCATGAGGTGAAGCCTCGGAGGCCACACCTCGCTGCTCCACGGGAGTACAATGCGTCGGGCGCCGGTGCCGCTCCACGCCTTCCGGCAAGCTCAGGGTTAGGCTGGCCGGCTCGAGAGAGAACAACGAGCGTGGGGCATCTGGATGAACGAAAGGAGACATCACAACCCTTACCTTAGATATGGACGTTCCAGATGCTGGCTAATGCCACAAAGCAATTCTCTGCATTGATACCTACCATAGATTGCTAATGCAGAGAATCTTGATCCCTTCGCTTGGGATCCATCAAATTTTGTAGCAATTGGTTTACGTTTGACTCGACTGCTGCCTGATTGCAAATCTCATTGTTTGTTGAGCAATGAGCACGTACATGCTCAAGAACCTTGTATTGGCAAGCTCGAAGCACTCAGCAATGCGACGAAAGGCTTCAACATGTCATGTATCCATTTGCTTAATTAACTATCATCACACGATTAAGCATAAAAGAGGAGCATGAGAAGGAAAGACGTAAGGTGGGAATGAGGCTTAGGACATGGAGGCGCATGGGGGTGGGGGGTTGGCCGTTTCTGGACCTGGTCGATTGAGCCATAGCTAGGCGTAGCATCTTAAGAAGCTTGCCGCACGAGGTAGTAGAAACCGCCAACCGGCACTCCAAAGCAAGATCTGAAAATAGCTGAGCGGCAAGGTGTGAAAGACACCGGAGCGAATGATGGAAGTACCACACAACTGGCATGACGGCGATCGATGAGATTGTTGGTAAGAGAGAGGCGGCGCTGGGACCGTCTCGATCTAGTCCGATGAGTGTTACGGTCAACAGAGAAAACCCGTGAATTAATTATGTGTAATTACCAAACTGCCCCTAAATTACAATTAATTAGATGCGGGATTAATATTTCAATAATGGATGGTTGGGATTAATCCGGAGTTGAGGTACCAGAGGTACCCCTCAAGCACCGTAGCAAATCTATCTTTTAAAATGATTTAATTAGATTGTCCTAAGTTGACCGCAGTACTAGTAATTATCCGTGTGGGCATGAACCTAATACCTTTTGAACTTATCGATATTTGATGAACATGTGATCAACATCATTGTAATGTTCGTGCATGCATCAAAACATATCTTGAAGACTGGTCATTTTTATCCAAGAAGAGAAAAAAACAAAAATCTTATGTGTCATTTGGCCAGAATTTTTTCTCTGGAACACTTGAATTTTTTCCCAACTTTTACTTATGAATATATACAAAAGGTTTTGTTGTTTGGCGTACGGTCTTCCTTTCAAACACGCAAAACCTTTGACTTTCATATTATGCAGGTGTACTTAGTCTGTTTTGCTACTCGAGCCAGCCAAGCACCTTATGCTTCCGTTTCCAGCTTAAAAATGAAGCGTATGAAGACACACTTATTAAATATTCTTTCTGGCTACTCAAAGCCAATTATTGTTACGCTACTAGCATCCGAAACCAAAAACTAGTGATATACTCCCTCCGTTCAACAATAGATGTCAGTCTAGAGTTCTCAACTTTTCTTAAATTACATATCATTCTCGCTTTTCAATGCACATTTTCCTCTTCCAATGCAATATTCCTTCTGTTAACTACTCCAGATCAAATAACATATATATAATCGAATCCTAACAACTCCAGATACTTAGAGACCAAGATCCGATCCTGGTCCTTAGCATCTCTTTTGTCGAAAGGACACAACGACTCTAATGAAGTAGAACGAGACAATTTAAACCGCACTACAGAATCGCAAGGGCAGATCTAATCGGCTAAGCACCTTAACCGTGACTCGAATATCAAGATCTAAGCACATTAAAACCCTAATATCTACTATGTGTCAAAATAGGACAAGTCAAACTATTTAATGAAGGATTGGATAAGGTCTAACAACCTTAATTAGCCGATACTCGGAAAACCAAAACTAAATCTAAACTACTACATAACTAGAAAGTTACATCAATTCTAACGTGACAAGTCAAATTGAAAGAATCATATGCACTTACCTAACAAATCCAAGTTCTTCTCGCCTAGAACCGGAGACCGGCCAGCACAAGTGAGGACGAAAACCCGTTGAACTTAATTTGCTAATTTGTTGAGAGCTGATTTTATTTGATATATTTTACAATGTGCGTGGGTGAAGATGCAACTAGGCCTCCCTTGTAGGTTTTAGTGAATGTTGATAAAAGGATTAAATATTTTTAATGTGTTATAATGTGCATGAATAGGTTATCAAGCATTGAAATACCCACGTTGTAAGATCATTAACCCTAAAAAAGAAGAAAGAAATAATGGACTCAAAAGAGCTTGAAGTTTAGTTTTTATTTTTTGAGTGTAGGTATGCCGAACTATCGGGAGAGTGAAATGGTGTTACATGCAGGGAGTAAGTTCTCAAGCAACTAAAAATAACTTGGATGAAATCACACACAAAATTAGCCAAAAGTCCAAATACACAAAAGCCCAAAATCCTACTCTCACGGTATTTCTATGAGTGACGAAAGTTCCGTCGTGGGAAGTCTTGCACTTGTCGAGTGCCTTCCCGGGGTTGACGAAAGGTTCATGAATGATGAAAGTTCCGTGCTGGGAGGTTTACACCGATTAGTGCCTTCCTAGGGTCGAAGACAATTATGTCCCCGACGAAAGTTCCATCCTAGGAAGTTTGCACCGATCGAGTACCTTCTTAGGGTTGACGAAGTTCTTTCCTTGACGGAAGTTCCATCATGGAAAAGTTACTCCGGTTAGTGACTTATCAAGGACAACGGAAGTTCCGTCGGTGACGGAAGTTCCATCGATAACAACCTTTTTACACTCCAATGACTCTTTTTAGACCACATATATAAATATACCTCTCCCACTCCGTGAGAGAGGTTGCTTGGTGCTATTCAAACATTCATCTTCATCCTCAAGCTCAAAACACTTCGGTCTCTCATTCCTCTTGTGATTCAAGTCCAATAGTCCGAGAATCAAACATCCAAGCTTGAGAGCATCATCCCCAATCTTAAGCTCTCTTATTCCCTTGCAAGAAAGGCTCAACTTCACTTGTTACTCTTGGGGATTTTTTCCCATAGACCGGATAGGTCTCACCCAAGAGGATCCAAGCTTGTGGATGGCATTAGGAAGTTTATGAAGGATGCGATCCGCCTCTAAAAGGGAACAATCAAGAAGACAAAGAGAACCAAGCTTGATCTTTGTGATTGCTTGGAGTGGACTAGGGTTGAGAGAGACACGACTCTTTGTGAGCTCCTCCACAAAGACGTAGGAACCTCTTTGTGAGGGTCCTAACTTCAGTGAAAAATCTTATGTCTCTCTTGTTCTTTCTTCTTTCTCTCGTTCTTGTTCTTCAAATATCTTTCCCAATCTACATGTATATTGTGTTGTGTGGTAACCTATGCTAAGGGATGGTATCTTACCTTGTTTGCCCCTACTTCTATTGAAATAGATTCATAAATTTCAGTTTAGATTCTGCATTTCAATTTAAGTTTCTCCTCTTGCCACGGAATCGTGACCCATGGAAGATCTGTGAAGTGTCCGACTTGTTAAATCCGTGTGAAGTGTCTGAATAATTTTTAGGTTTTAATTAGGAGTTGCATATTCACGGCCCCCACCCCCTCTAGTTAACTTTCAATGGGTCTCCATGAGGACTACAAACTTGGTTGCTTTCACTTATCCTATTTGGACTATGTTTTATTTTTCATATACTTTAAAAAACTTTCTAAAATAGAATGTGGGCCTTGTATTCCATGCGCATGTATGAACAACTCCCACTTTATCTTTCCACGAGCCCTCATTCCTAAAAGAAATAACGGACTCTTCGAGCTTCCTTCACACTCGGCCGCACCTTTGCCTAACTCAGTAACATGTAGGCTCATCTGATCACAATTCCGGTATCAATTGTAGGTTGTTAGCGGGAAGCGTATCAGCTATGGTTTTGGATATGGTAGCCTCGGGAGGCTAGGGTGAAGATTAAATTCATAACCACGGTTTCGAAGGATCGAATATATAGAGATTTTTGTGAGTCATGAATGTAAATTCAACAATAAACTTTATCCCCATGTCGATTTTGTAGTTTTTGGCTCTGTTGGTCTTAGGATGGCTGAAAAATATTTCAATAAAACCGAATTGTGTGGTGAACAGAGTCCAAAAACCAAATGGTATGCCAGTATGACATGAGTCTCACTCAATTCATATCCTAGATTCTACTTCTTAGTTTACTGTTCTATACCAGAACAACCCCTAAACATTCATGAAGACGATATACTATGATTTATTCATGTTATCAGGTTTGACCTCAAGATTTGATTTAACCTGTTATAATAACGTGAATTCAGTATAATTACTTGATGAATATGAACTTAATACTTTTTTTTGAATTTATTATAGCATATTGTCTAACATATGAACACTTTTATACATATTATTTAACATACAAATATAAACTATAAGTACTTCATTATATTGAATCACATTAGTTTTAGATCTTAAGTAGCACTCTCCATCCAAATTTACTTGTCATCCTACAAGCATTTTTTTATGTCCAGGTTCAAAGAATGTTTCAATGAATCTGGACATTCAGATTGCTCAGATTCGGACAATATTCAATAAACCTGGTAAAATACTAGGATGACAAGTGATTTGGATTGAGGGAGTTAGTCCTTATCCCCTAGTATAATTCAGCAGAAAATAAGTTATTTTTTCATGTGTTCAATTTTATATTGTAGGCTAACAGGGCCACCATAGTGGGAGAAGCCATGGACTACATCAAGACTCGGAAGGCATTATCCAAAGGCTGGAAAAGCTAAAGATGGAGAGTATGGCCACTCAACAGCTCGATATCGACAGTAGCAGCATGGCACTCGCACCACCACCGATGGGTCACGGTTCACCGGCTCCAGCAACACGTGAAACAACCTAGCAAACATGGTACAAAACTGGAGGGCAGCAAGCTAAGACGTCAGGATTTGCGGCGCCACCTCGCGGGCCATTCCAAACATGGTCGGTGCCCAACATCGTGCTAAGTGTTACCAACAATAAAGTGTTAATCATCGTATCCGCACCGAGGCAACCCTCCGTGCTGACTAAGGTGTTGTACGTGCTAAAGAAGTACCATATCATTGTTGTGATGATGGAAATTTAATCTAACCATAATCGAAGCTTGTTCTACATCCATGGCACAAGCTGCTGGCCTATTTAGTCAATTCTTTATTTTTTCTAGAAACTAATAGGATTTATTGCACATTTATTATTTTATATTTTAGTCTAATTTTGTGTGTTTGCAATTTACATAAATAGATCGAGGTAGCCTCCGCTCGCCTCACAAAGAACATGGTGGTATTGGACGAAGATAGGTACAAGCTAGCCATGTGTCGAGATGCTGCAACCGATCAACAGCTGAAAGGAAGGGTCATGGACAATCTGCTGGGTGCTCGGAGTTGAGCTAGTCGTCCCGTAATGGAGGAAATTGGAATAAAGAACTTCTTTTGCTATTTCCATCAAACTTAGTCATTGAACTAATCGCTTTCTAAAAAAATTTGGTGTAGACTATCCATGTGCTATTTGTACTTTCAAATCCTATCTTCTATGATTTGGTCTGCGCCCAACATGGTGGTAAGTGTGACCAACAACATTGTAGCCTTACCGGCAATTACAGTATTTATTATTTTTATTGTACATTTGTGGTTCCCATTGGAAGCAACCCCACACCTTAAGGTCCTCTCGCCTTCGTTTCTCCTTGCCACCATTGGAACCTCTGTCGTAGCACAACCCGCCTTCGTTTCTCCTTGCCACCATTGGAACCTCTCGTCTAGCGCAACCCGGACCATGGCAAGCACAACGTGGGTGGTGCTATGATTCCTTTTCCCTTCCATTATTCCATCTTGTCATTCACACTGTCCATTGAATTAGCATGCCACATCTTAGATTATGGATTGTAATGAAAACTACCGTGTCCCTTCGTTTCCAATAGCATTATGAAATTCCAAATATAGTTTCAAAGCTACACCTATCTAATCAGTCTAAAGGATATGTTGTTGTGTTTTGGTCACTTCCCACACCCAATTTCCTCTTTTTGTTGGAAGCTCTGCAAGAAGCATTTTTTCGGTGCTCCTTCACACCAAGGAGCCATGCCAATTCTATACCTTTACCTATTATGAATTTGTCTATTTTTGAGTCACCGACTTGCGAACCCGGATATTAGTGAATCAAATGAAAATGCTCAAAGGTAGAGGATCTTGACCCAACAAAAGTTGGTACACTGCACGATGCATGTTGAAGACTTTCTAGGTTTTCTGTTGTATTAACTGCCAAAAATGTTTGGTGAGGCGCAGAAGATGCTAAAAAAAGTTGTTGCCAGGCTGGGTGTAAAATGTGTGAACTGCAAGGGCAATCTCGTCTATATTAAAATGATTTGAAATCTTGAAGATCCATCTCCCCATCAATCTATCTTCCCAGATCTCACCTCAAGACTCCATGTCTCGGGAAAGAAGAAACTCGTCGCAGGGCATCGATGGAATCTCATCGAGGCGAGTTGGGTTAGCCACTTCGCCTCCATCTCCGCCTCTTCTAAGGAAACAGAGATCATAAGTGCTGGATCGAAGCCCATCAGCCCTGTGATTAGCCTGCCTGAAGAGAGTGAAGGAATCCGTGATGGCTCCACCTCCGTCGGTGACGGCATGCCAACTGTTGTAGGGTTGGTAGGAACAACCTCCTCTAACTCCGGATCTGCCTCTGTCAAGCTAGCAGGATCCAACTCCAACTCCAACTCTATTAAGATGGCAGACCAGGCCATCAAAAGCAATTCAAAGCCAAGTAGTTCGGTAGTGGACCATGCCAACAAGAACAAGATCTGGTCAAACTCGACCAGTCCGGTGGCGATCTATGCAATCGAGGAAAACTACACCGAATCGAACCCATCCAGCCCTGTGGTGGATCTTGATGCACCTAAGAGCAAAAAAGGTAAGGAAAAAGATGAGCTTACAAAAGTGGAAGGTGTCGATGGGGACAATGTTGCAGGAAATCGTGGTGGCACCTCTAGGTCTAGTTCCAAGTTGATGAAGAGCTCATCAGATGGTGACATTCAAGATGAGGTGAAGGATGGTCCCAAGCCCACAGCCATGACTGGCCACGATGATGGTAGCAGCAGCAAGGGCAAGGAAAAGGGTAAAGGCAAAGGCCACATGGTGGAGAGGGACCATGTGATGCACATCTGGACAGAGAGGGAGCGGAGGAAGAAGATGAAGAGCATGTACAACACCCTGCACTCACTCCTCCCACGCCTGCCTGACAAGGTCAGTATAGGATTGTGATTTTTGTATCGTTATTTTGTTTTTGTATGTGAACAGATTTCTTTCATAGAAGTTGAACTAAGAGAAATGGTGTATGGGCAAGTTGCACTAAAATCATTCCTCCAAAAGTATTTTTTGTTTAGTGAATCCTTCCATTCATGTATGCATCATCACAAATTGCACCCACCATTGCTAGTTTTAGATTAATGACATCTCCACCAATAATCCTTGATTTGAGTATGCATTGATTTTTTTGTGAAAAATATATTATTATGGAAACACTTTTAGCTCAATATTTTACCAAAAAGTATGTCATTGTAAGTAGATATAAAAATAAATAAATAAATAATATATGAAGTACTACTTATACTGGACTAGAATCTGAATATTAATAGAGATTTAAAGCATGGTTCCTCAGTACTGCCCGTTTTATAATTCTTTTCTCTACCATTATCAGCCCTAAAATATTCTCAAAAGGGATTGCAATTTGTTCATGCTATCAGACGTGACCCTCAGATTTGATTTTGACTACTAGACTATTGTACCGTGAACTGCAGTGTGAATGCCCTTCATGAATATGAATCTCATACTTATTGAACATATTATTGCCACCCGATGAACAAATGATCATGTCTATGTTATAAGGTTTGATGCTAATGATGTCAGATCAGTTTATATTAACATGTGTATACATGATAATGCGTGTTAGCATTTGATAGTTGTTATCTAGAATTTGTACTGCCACTTACGGTCAAATATTTATTTCATTTCAACCATGATTGAAACTGTTCCTAAACAATATGCATGAAAGATATTTTAGAAACAAAACATCTATATGAATGGCTGTGTG
This sequence comes from Chloris gayana, assembly GCA_031894775.1. NCBI lineage: Eukaryota > Viridiplantae > Streptophyta > Magnoliopsida > Poales > Poaceae > Chloris > Chloris gayana. The sequence goes on from JAUNZO010002321.1 coordinate 70,548, forward strand.
ACATCCAACTTTATAACAGTTCACCCATTATTGAACTTATTAGGAAAATAAAATGTTAGTACTTTCATGATATTGAATTGCTTTTTTAGACTGCTACTTATTGTGTGTCCTTATCCCATAGCGTAAATGTGCAACAACTAACTTGTACTATCTATGTGTTCAACTTTACGTTGCAGGCTGACAGTGCAACCATAGTAGGAGAAACCGTAAAATACATCAAGACTCTTGAAGGCACTATCCAGAGGCTAGAAAAGCTGAAGATGGAGCGTATCTGCGCTCAGCAAAACAGTGCCACTAGCAGTAACATGACACCCACACCACCATCAATGTGCCATGGTTCACTAGTGCCGGCGACAAGGGAGGCAACCCTGGCAGACATGGTCCAGAACTGGACCGCACAGCAAGCCGCGACGACAGGCTCCACCGTGGCTCCGCCCCGCGAGCCGTTCCAAACATGGTCCGCATCCAACATCGCACTGAGCGTGACCGGCAACAAAGCTTTCATCACCGTGTCTGTACCTAGGAATCCTTGTGTGCTGACAAAGGTGTTGTACGTACTGGAAAAGTACCGCATTGATGTTGTCACAATGGAAATTTCATCAGACCTGCAGAACCAGAAGGTCTTCTACATCCATACGAGCGTAAGTTGCTGACATGTTTTGTTAATTATTTATTTATTTGAAACTCATATCATTGATTGGACATTTATTAATTTACATGTTTTTTCTTCTCTAATTTTGTGTGTTTGCATTTGCATAAACAGATCGACGCAGCCTCCACTCGCCTCCCAGAAAACATGATGATGACGGCTGAAGGCAAGTACAAGATGGCTGTGGCGGAGATGCTGCAGCTGATCGCCAACTGAGACAAAGGTTCATGGACAACCTGCTGAGCTGGTTGACCCATGATGGTAGAATTTGGAATAAAGAGCTTTCTTTGCTATTTCCATCAAACTTAGTCGTTGAACTATTTGCTTTCTGCAACATTTTGGTGTAGAGCATTTAAGTACTATTTGTGGTTTTAAATGAAACCTATTGTGGTTTTAATTTTTTATAACATATCTATTGTGGTTTTAATTTTCGATAACATATCTATTGTGGTTTTATTCAAGTTGCTTAGATTAGCTGCTGCAGTGAGTTCAAGTTGCTTAGATTAGCTGCTGCAGTGAGTTCAGATGATGGTTGTCATCATGGAGACAAAGTTTGGCAAAAAAAAAAGGATTTTCTAGTGCAGACACCACATGCTGCAGTGAAAAAGGATTATGAAAACCTAAAGGGCTGCGATTTTCCAAGCATTGTTTTCCCCAACGAATTTGCAGTTAGCCCACTTTTACTTGATACTTAAACTACATATCTTGTTATATATGTTTCTTTTTGAAACTAAGGAAAGAGTTACCTTCAGTAGTTGGAATTTAGAAATCAAGGCAAACACTTATGCTCACATATATGCACATTATACCACACACATGAACATACTCACACCAAAATATGGCTATATTAGGAGATTTTGAGGTTGGCAGATGTGTCATCATTGGGTTTCTCTTTGTTAAATATATTGTACACTAAAAAAGAATAGTGGTTAAAAGATTTTTTTATTGCTATCTTGGAATATTTTTGGCAAGTGATGGAACAATTTCTTCTCCAATATAATATGGTCCCGCAAGAAGCATGAGGTAGGGGAATTCGTAACTAGCACATATGAGGAAGACAACTACAGTTTAGACTTTTACAGGCTGAGTGTCATGTTGTCAGATCATCGGTGGGGGCACTAGTACAATTGTGAGACCCTTCTTTGGTTGCCCTGGGGTATAATTAGACATAACAGCCCACTAGTAGCAACAATATGAAATCCTTGTACTTGTCAACCGGAAATTTCATTTCCCTTTCCTTATTTTCTAAATAGCACCTCCTCCTCTTCTTCTCCTTCCTTCATTTATTCTTCCCTATATCCCACGTCATCTTCCAGTCAAGTTATTGAACAATTCATGAATTGATTCAAAACATTTTTTATTACATTCGATCTTTCAAAAAATGATTTAATTTTTTTTCAAAACCCACATCAAATCCAGGCACATATGTGTATTAACCTACTGCATGAGTTCATAATATGTTCTTTGTTGTTGGCCAACTGTCCAAACAAATTAAAGAGTCGATGCTGGATGGGTACCATCTCTCCTTTTAACTAGTCTGGTGTTTGGTCATTCAGCCACTGGCCACTGCCCAGTAGATGTCTCTCCTCTTGTCCATCTAAAAGAAAGTTGCAAGGGTGAGAATGAATAGAAAAAAAGAGCTTGTATTAATCTGGTGACCTCGAGCACTTTCAGAAAGGCCCAGGGTCTTGTGGAGCACTATGAGGAAGGTGAGGATCCAGGCGGATGCATCATGTGGTTGATCCACAAGTGCACGGTGAGGAAGCGACTAACTAATAAGCTTCATTTCTCACCTTAATTGTGGTGGGATGATTCCGGTGCTCAGCACCCAGGAACGCAGTGAACTCGCCGCACGCCGTGCCGGTGCCGCAGGAGGGAGTCATCGTCAGTATTTTCGATCCGGGTGACCAGCTTCTCATAAGGCTACAGCTAGGCAGAGATGATGTTACCGGCGTGAAATGTCATTCCTCGGCCCCTTCCAGATTTTGCTATACTAGCATCTACAAAGGATTAGTGAGATAGGATATTCTTTTCATTTTATCGATGAAGGTTTTTGTAAGTTTCTTGATCATTTGGTAAACATTGATGTAGTTAGTAGTTCTCCATCATCATCATCAAGAAGCAAATTGTATGGTCTTGCAGCTGTTGTGGAGCACTACGGGATACCCACTCGAGGGCATTATGCTGTTTATAGGTGAGTTGCAAATTTTTCACAAGTTTTAGAGGATGATGTTTTGCATGCAGAGGCCACCCTCCTGGTTTTCTGGTCCAAAATAATATTCATCATTTTTTCTCAAGTAATGATCATTAGTTAGATCTAACGGTAGAGAGATTTAATTTTAAAAATTAGTAACTAATGACCATTAGTGAGGGATTCGTCAAAATAGTTTATTTATAATATTTAGTTTTATTATTATCATTAAATTACTAATAATATATTTTATGTTCATAATCTACTTACCTGTTAGGGTTCCTGATCTAATTCTATCAAGATTAGGGTTTGTCATGTTTAGTTGCCTTGCATCAATTCGTCATGATTAGCTGCCTCACATCATTTCGTTCATCATGAGCTGTATACGTTAACATCGATGGTTCTTTTTCTTTGGTTGACACTATCTACGACACGGGAGCTTGGCATCGACGCTTGATTGTGCTGCTAGGTGCGGGACGGCAACGGCGACGCTGGCAGCAGATGGCGGCACGAATGAAGAAGACGATTGTTGCGCTACCCGCTCAGTTTTTTTAGGACTAGTTGGGCCTTTTGGTTATTCGACTGCACATAAGTGGGCTGACCCAAAAATTGAAATTATTATTAAAAGCAAAAACTAATTGATTTTTAGTGTAATTAATAAAATATCCTACAACTAATGACTATTAGTTGAGGCAAAATAATGATCATTATTTTGGACCAGAAAACTCCTCTGTGAGAGATTATAAGAGGTCGTTGGATAGCTAATATATTCAGAGATACAGTACACAGATTTTAGGTGATTTTTCTTCAGTACCAAATGTTGTTTCATGTGATCAATTCTTCGCAAATGTTCATGGATAGAGAATAAAATTTGTCTTTATTTTTTGGTGATATGGTAAGCGAAGTCCACAGAGTACAAACATGATAACCAATTCAATCAAGTTGTTGGACTATGTACAAATGGTTTTCTGTTCACCTGCCAGCAAAATGAAAATATGTATTGCATTGTATCTTGTTTCTTTTTGTTTAAATGAAAGTCCAAAGTCCAACGAGTTGTTTTTCTTTTCTCTCTTGTTTCAGAGCAGGTCCCTCACATAGGCGTATTTTTTCTCCGTAGCAGCATATGAAGAGCAGAATGAAGTATCTAATAAATCCAATGGATGTGCATGCTGTTGTGTGTTTTGTCAGCGCTATCCCGTGTTCTCTCCTTTTTGGGGAGAATTGAAGGAATAGCACCGCTAAAGGTGGTCATCCAAGGAAAGCTATTAGTAAACGCAGCATCCAAACAACGCCATCCTTTGCTTCTCTTCTCTCCAATTCATAGCACTATCCTCTCAAACAGACTTTCGTGGACGTTTTTACCCCTGACGCATGTTTAACTCCTACAGCAAGGCAGCAACAAGGCATTTGGCAGGAAAAATTCGTAATTATTTATTTAAATAATAGAACTGATATTATTAATGATTCCATAAGATAATATTGGTTCGAAAATTAATAAATTATTTATTTAATTATTTAAATAACATAAATTTGGTGCATGACAATTTTTTCTATTATTTATTAATTTTCGAGCCAATATTATCTTACGGAATCATTAATAATATGAATTCTATTATTTAAATAATTAAATAAATAATTACGAATTTTTCCAGCCAAATGCCTTGTTGCTGCCTTGCCGTAGGAGTTGAACATGTGTCGGGGTAAAAATATCCACGAAATTCTGTTTGAGAGGATAGTGCTATGAATTGGAGAGGAGAGAAGTAAAGACTGACGTTGTTTGGATGCTGTGTTTACTAATGGCTTTCCTTAGATGACCACCTTTAGCGGTGCTATTTCTTCAATTCTCCTTTTGCCGGAAGCGTTTTCAAGACATGGAAACTGCAGCTCTGCAAGAGAGTAATTTAGTAGTCCTTCACACCATGTAGCCATGCCAATTCCTCGACCTATTGTGACTTTGAATTTGAGTCACTGACATGTGAACCTAATACCATTGGGACCCATGTGTTAGTGACCAAATGTAGAATGCTAAAAGGTAGAGGATGCCTTTCCCAAGTCCCAACCAGACTTGGTGCTGCATGTTGCATGCAGCAGACTTGCTAGCAGTTTCCTTGCATTACCGGCCAAGTGTTTGTTGAGGCACAGAAGCTCCTAAATAATGCCGTTGCTAGTTTGGGTGTAAAACATGTCTCAGTGCTGCAAGGGGCATGCAGCCTCCTTTGTGCTCTTTAAGTTCTTGTAGTCTTGCAGATTGTTCTCCCTGTCACTCTCTTCCCAGCAATCTCCTCTCGTCCTCCCACCATGTCCCAGGGAGGTGCCAACTCGCCTCAAAATGGAGCTGGTGCCATCTCTCCTCTCGAGGCCATGCTAGCAGCTGTGGGGTTGGCAATGACGATTAAATAACATAAATTTGGTGCATGACAATTTTTTCTATTATTTATTAATTTTCGAGCCAATATTATCTTACTGAATCATTAATAATATCAGTTCTATTATTTAAATAAATAATTACGAATTTTTCCTACCAAATGCCTTGTTGCTGCCTTGCCGTAGGAGTTGAACATGCGTCAGGGGTAAAAACGTCCACGAAAGTCTGTTTGAGAGGATAGTGCTATGAATTGGAGAGGAGAGAAGTAAAGAGTGACGTTGTTTGGATGCTGCGTTTACTAATGACTTTCCTTGGATGACAACCTTTAGCGGTGCTATTCCTTCAATTCTCCTTTTACCGGAAGTCTTTTCAAGACATGGAAACTGCAGCTCTGCAGGAGAGTAATTTAGTAGTCCTTCACACCATGTAGCCATGCCAATTGCTCGACCTATTGTGACTTTGAATTTGAGTCACTGACATGTGAACCTAATACCATTGGCACCCATGTGTTAGTGACCAAATGTAGAATGCTAAAAGGTAGAGGATGCCTTTCCCAAGTCCCAACCAGACTTGGTGCTGCATGTTGCATGCAGCAGACTTGCTAGCAGTTTCCTTGCATTACCGGCCAAGTGTTTGTTGAGGCACAGAAGCTCCTAAATAATGCCGTTGCTAGTTTGGGTGTAAAACGTGTCTCAGTGCAGCAAGGGGCATGCAGCCTCCTTTGTGCTCTTTAAGTTCTTGTAGTCTTGCAGATTGTTCTCCCTGTCACTCTCTTCCCAGCAATCTCCTCTCGTCCTCCCACCATGTCCCAGGGAGGTGCCAACTCACCTCAAAATGGAGCTGGTGCCATCTCTCCTCTCGAGGCCATGCTAGCAGCTGTGGGGTTGGCAATGACCACTGAGAGTTCAAACTCCATCTCTGCCAGCTCTTACTCTGTCAAGCTGGTTGGCGAGGACATCAACGGTGGGTCGAAGCCAGCAAGCCCATTGGTGGGCCATGCCAGCGATAGCAACGCTAGATCAAACCCGGCAAGCACAGGGGTAGTGAATCTCACCGGGAAAAACAATAGTGGATTGAAGCTTGCAGGCGAGAGCGGCAAGGGAGAGGGAAAGGATGAGCTCCCTAGAGGAGACGGTAGCCCGGACGATGTTGCAATAGACAGTGGCGGCATGGCTGGCTCCAACTCCAAGATGAAGAGGAGCTCGTTAGATGGTGACTCTCAAGATGCTGTCAAGGATGATCCTAGACCCGCTGCCACAAATGGCAGCAGCAGTAGCAACAACAGCAAGGGCAAAGGCAAACGCGTTGCGGCGGAGATGAACCACAAGGTGCACATCTGGACCGAGAGGGAAAGGAGGAAGAAGATGAAGAACATGTACAGCACCCTGCACTCGCTCCTCCCACGGCTTCCTGATAAGGTCAGTATTGGATCATAATTTCCATACTGTTCTTTTTCCTTTGCCAATAGATTTTTAGAAATGTTCAACCATGAGAGATCATGGGTGAGCAAGCTCCACTATAATCTTCCTCCTTAGGTATTTGATGTTTAATGAATTCTTTACCATGGTGTTGTTTGGCATCCTAAATAATTTTTCTCTGAAAATAAAAGTTTCATTTGGCGTAGATTAATTTTTTTTTGTTTCAAAAATGGAAAAAAGTACATTCACATGATGCGGATGTAGAAAGTCGTCCGTTTCACTACTGAACGAGCCAAGCACCTTACGCTCCAGAATCCTTAGGTATGAAGTGCGTGAAGACACACTTATTAACTACAACTCTAAGGGGAAAATTGGTGATATAGATGACATGTTTCCACAGGTTATTAATACATAATAATGCATGGAATGAATTCGGTGTATGCCTACTTTTCAAATATTACAGAACGTACTACTTTTAGTTTAGCTTCTTAGAGTGAATTGCAAGTCAAATACATGAAAAGATCCAAAACATATTTCTCAGTATTGCTATGTTCACCAATTATCTTCTCATAATCCCAATTATTCTATTTATCATTTGTCTTATACCGGTGTAGGTCCTAAAATTTTCCAAGAAAATGACTCACTTATGCATGTTATGAGATGGTCTTTTAAAGACTGGTCATTTTTCACCAAGCACCAAAAAACAAAAATCTTATGTGCCATTTGGCCAGGATTTTTTTTTGGAGTGCTTGAAAATGTTTCCAACTTTTACCTCTGAATATATACAAAATATTTTGTCGTTTGGTGTAGGTCTTCTTTCAAAACCTTTGACTTTCATATGATGCTGGTCAGTTTACTTAGTCCGTTTTGTTACTCGAGCCAGCCAAGCACCTTATGCTTCCTATTCCAGCTTAGAAATGAAGCGTATGAAGACACACTTATTAATTTACTCCTTTATGGTACTCCAAAGCCAATTATTGTTGTGCTACTAACATCGAAACTTGTTTAACCATGTCAAATATCAGTATGTGCTTATGTGTGGGGAATATATCTTGAGTTTTTAACTATTTGTTTGAAGAATATTGTTATGAAAAATACTACTTTTAGTTGGATAGTTTTTAGCAAGATAGGCAAACGCAAAAAGGAACAAGACAAATAAATATAACATATAGAGTGTTGCCTACATTGGATTGTGATTCAATTAAATGCTAATAGAGATTTCAAGCATGCTTCTCAGTATCACAAAGTTGACCATATCTTTTTGCTTACATGTAGTGATTCTATACAATATCTATTTTTTATATTGGTATAGGACCTGAAATGTTTCTAAGACAAGAATCATAACCTATGCATTGAACATGTGTGGTATTATGAGCATTGTTAAAAGCATTGTATGTCTTAAAACTGGTGATTTTTCTCACTTGACCTGGATATTTTTCATGCGTGCATGAAATCTTTTGTCATCTTCCATCTATTCTGCTGAACACACAAAAGTTATGTCATTTGGAGTAAGTTTTTTTTCCAAACACGCAAGAACTTTGTGTCAAGGCTGGTGTACATGTAGTTCATTTCAGATTTCACTATCATTTCAGATTTCACTAATTGGATCTGTCAAAAACCTTATGATATGGATTGTAGCTTAGAAAAATGTAAAGGCACTTATTAATTTACACCAAAGCCAATTGTCAGCATGCATATGCTACTATCATAGAAGCCAAGAAGTAATGGTTAAAATAGTTGTCAGTAACATGATTACTTGTGGGACATTATGTATGTCAAGTTTTCAAATGATTATCTACATAATATTATTATGGAGCATACTAATTTTAGTTGTATATTTTAAACATGTGCACTTTTTTAGGAGAGATACAAGTATCGAAAAGATATACAAATAAATATAACATACCCCCTCCCGCCCCCTCCCCCCCCCTCCCGTCTCAATATATTTGACATTCTAGCTCTGGCACGGAGATTAAGAAGAGAAGGAATAAAGTAGGTGCGCAGGAAACGAGGAGGAAACAGATAGAGATAGATGTGTATTAGGAAGAAAGAAAGGTGTCTCGAGAAAGTGAGAATTACAAACATTTTGGGAAAAATGAATGAGCCTAGAATGCCAAATATTTTGGGATGGAGGGTGTACTGAGTATTGTCCTACATTGGATTGCCGCAAATGAAGATTTCCAGCATGTTTCTCAGTATTACCATGTTGGCTGTTTTTTCGCATCAATTCTGTGTTCAATATTTGTGTTTACTGGTATAGGCCACAAAATGTTTAATAAAAGTATTGTCATTTATGCTTTTTAGCATGTGCTATCTTAGGATTTAATTTAATTAGATTGTCGTAACATAAAAGGAGTATGAACCTAATACTTATTGAACTTATTTTCATTTGACGAACATATCCTCATGTTTATTGTAGTGTTGATGCAAATATTTCAGATCAACTATGTTGTTTACAATATAACATGAAGATATGACATTGATTGTTAGCACATGATCAATCCTCCAGTATTCATACTGCCAAGCACGATCACTTATTCCTTGAACCATGATTGAAACTGTTTTGTTAAAAAACATATATGAAGAAAGATATTGTAAAAACAAACCTTCTATATACCACTAAGCTACCATTCCTATTTTTTTTATTTTTGAGAAAGTACCATGCATGTAGATGCAAATTGTGATATTTGTGTAAGCGTGCATTGTTCACATGGTATCCTAATCACTGTTTCATCTTGTAAATAAATATTATTCAACTTATGGAAATGTATGAAGCTGTCTCAAAAGTATATTGAACTGCAAGCACATTGTAGATTGTCTGAATGTCCTTATCCCATACCACAAATGAGCAAATTTTTTTTTTGCTCTACTTTTATGTTTTCAATTTTATGTTGCATAGGCTGACAAGGTGACCATTGTTGGAGAAGCTACCAACTACATCAAGACTCTGGAAGGCACCGTGCAGAAGCTGGAAAAGTTGAAGATGGAGCGCATGCGTGCACAACAGTTTGGTGTCGGCACCAGTGCCGCACCTACGCCACCGATGTGCCACGATACACTAGCCCAGGTGACAAGGAAGTCACTCCTGGCGGACATGGTGTGCAACTGGAACGCTCAACAAGAGGTGGTGGCTACAACGAGAGGCTCCGTGGCTCTTCCCCTAGGGCCATTCCAGTCATGGTCCGCACCAAACATCTCGGTGACCATGATCGGCAGGGGCGCATTCATCAACATGTGTGTGCCGAGGCAATCCCATGTGCTGATCAATGTACTCCATGTGTTGGAGAAGTGCTGCATCGATGTGATGACCATCCACATATCGTCCGACCAAAACCAGACCTTGCTCGGTATCCATGTGCAAGTAAGTCACGTTCTATATGCTTACTTGTTCTGGAAAACAATTAGTTTAAATTGCAATTACATTTTAGAGTTTCTTCTTTAATTCGTGTGATGCCTTATGGACTCTGTGTGCATTTGGAATTTCCATAAACAGATCAATGCAGCCCCGGCTCGCTTCCCAGAGAACATCATGACGGCTGAAGATAGGTTCAAGCTCGCTGTGTCGGAGATGCTGCAGTGGATCATCAAGTGAGACGTACGAGTGTTCGTGAACAACCTTCAGTGATGTGCTCTAACCTGAGGTGCTCCTGTCGAAGATGAGCATGAGCCATCATCGCAGAATCTGGAATAAAAAACTCATTTTATTTCTAAGTTTAGTCGTTGGATTGTATCTTTTCAGCATTTTCGTAATAATTGGGTGTACACCATAAAATAGTATTTATGGTAATCTGTACCTATATATTATTGTTTTTTCTCATTAAATGGTACCTCTATTTGTGGTTACTAGTTGATAACCCGCGCGTTGTAGCGGGACTAAAAGATATTAACTTTAAAATTATAATATTGAACTAATTGTATTAATATCTAATATCCATTCTTGATCTAAATGGTTGAAATTAATTATGATGATGTGGCGCAACGTGGATTGAGAGAAATAGCCATTAAGACATGCTAGTGGGTTGCGTCTTTTATATATATAAGTAGATTATAATCTTAAACTAATTGTGTGAATCTCTAAATCGCATTATTTAACTAATGATTGAAATTAATTATGATGATGTGGCGTAACGTGGATTGAGAGAAATAGTCATTAAGACTTGCTAGTGGGTTGCATCTTTTATATATAAGTAGATTACTATAATTTGGAGCAATAGAGTTGCGGACAATAGCAAGTTTCTTAAATTAGCAGCCGCCCTCAATGCTGGAGTGCTAGCTAGGGGTTTCCAAACATGGGCTAGTATTTACAGCCCATGTTTGGACTGCAAGTCAATTCACTTTATTCGTTCTTCAAATCAAGGAAAGTTCCTTCATAGGTATACCCTTTTCTTTCATAGACCCACCATGAAGGAAGAAACTAAGCATGTGCTCGTTTAGAAAACAAGTGCAAAACACGGTGAATTTCTTGTGGCATGCCATTTTATTTTCCCTGCAAGTCAACAAAGACAAAAAGAGGTGTCTAAAATTCCTAAGTCGTCATCCTAGATAGGCTTATGGCATGTCATTTTATTTTCCCTGCAAATCAACAAAGACAAAAAGAGGTACGTAAAATTCCTAGCTCGCCGTCCTAGATAGGCTGATGGATAACCGCAACCCAATGAGAATAAAGATATAAAATACATAAATCAGCCATTGAGTATAAACAGATCGACCTAACGGCTTGGATTGCACGCTAGACTATTGACAATGCCAAATCGGCCATGAATAAGGTAAAGCAGTAATTATAAAGCAATAGACTGATTGTAACGTCCCGTCACTCCGAGCCGGGCCCACTTACACAAGACTTCCCTCACAAATCAACACTAGTCTTTTCTGTGCACTTTTGTCCTCACTGGTGCACACACAGGGAAGACTCCCGGACGGTCACCCATCCCTAAATTGCTCTAGGCCAAGCACGGTTAACCTAAGAGTTCTTTAGAGATGGACTTTCGGAAAAGAAGTTGCAACTTGTTGACATGAGTATTCTATCAATCCTATTAAGTTCTGGGCCAGGATGTTACACACTCACCCCATTAGAAGACCGATGTCCTCGTCGGTCAATCCCAAGTCGAGAACTTCCTCTCTTGGCCACGTCCATGTGTCCACTCGCCGGCGCATGTGCCATGCTCGTGTGACCACTCCGAGCCCACACCAGCCATGCACATCATGCATGCACTCGTGTGACACACGCCCCCGTGAAACCGCGAGAGTCGGCTACGATACTATTTGTAACGTCCCGTCACTCCAGGCCGAGCCCGCTTACACCTGGTAGCTTAATAGGCCCTCAAGACTTTCCTCACAGATTAACACTAGTCTTTTCTGCGCACTTTTGTCCTCACTGGTGTAGACCTAGGAAAGACTTCCCGGTCGGTATAATACGTGAAGCTAATAAAATGAAATAAATAAATAAACAATCAAGCTCTAATAAAAACTCCATTTAGATCGGAAGGTTTGATGTATACTAGTGGTCGGCATGGATGTAGGAGTTTAAATAGCCTCCCGCCACCTCCTTCAAGGGTTTACGGTTCAATGGCATCTCGGAACATACCAACGGCCATATTGAGCTCTCCCCAACATCTCTTCGTGAGATTTCAGTCATTTGGTGAAAATCCTTGAGTTGGGTTGAGATATTTGAGCTAAGTGAGCATTTGTGAGCAATCCAAGTCTTGAGCACTTTATGGCTTTGTCAAGCAAATCTTGTGCCATTTGTTACTCTTGGAGGTGAAACCTCCTAGATGCCTAGGCGTTACCCATGAGCTCCCAAGTTGTTGTGAGCCAAAGGCTCAGGTTGTAAAGGTTGTGATCTTGCCTCCGAAAGGGAAAAGATCAAGCTAGTGGATCGATGAAAGTGGTTGAAAGAGACCTGACTTGGAGTTGGCTTTTGAGCGACTCAAGCTTCATCAATGAAGACAAACGACAAACAAACGCTTGTGTCATCTTGTTTGGTTTGCCTCTCTTGTTTGTTTTCTAACTCATATTGTGCTTCCGCTTCGATCTACTTGGTTGTGCTTATTTGTGTTGTACGTGTAGGAACTAAGCGTGACTGCAAGGAACATCCTCTACGGCACTAACTTGAGTATTGTTTTGAGTTAGAATCAAAAGAATGTATTTCAGCTTTCCCTATCAAAACAGGTCTAACCGGTTTGCAAAACAAGTAAGACCAGTTTTGGTATTGATCTCGGTTTTAAGTTTTAATTTGCACGATTCGCCTATTCACCCCCCCCCCCAACATCAAGGTCCTTTCAATTGGATCCGGGAGATTCCGATGACCTCTCGAAGAACACAATTGATCAGATGTGTGTAGATGTAGGGGGTTGTGTGTGTTGTGTGCGTTGATGGGTTTCATTTTGTACATACGAATAGATACTACATTTATGCTCAGTTGTGAGAGGTTAGAAAAAAGCTTCATGCTTCATGGGATACTATGGCTTTCCAAGGAGAGTTTCTTAGTTGTAACATATGTTCATTGTGCTAGCAAGCTAAAGCTTTAATTGCATAAAATCAACTTTTTATTTCTGTTTTTTATTTTAGTTGATAATCACAAACCATTTTAGGGATGAGGGATTGTGGAAAGGGGGGGGGGGGTATGAGGTTAGGCGGAGAAGGTGGTTCATGGGGTATAGTGTGGTGGTGTCAACACTGCCAATGGTGTTGGTGGGACCAGCTGTAGGCGGTGTTGTGGTGGACACCAGGTTTTAAGGTCGAGAGACGGGGTCCGACGGCTGGCGAGAGGTGCATGCCAACACGTGGGATAAATTCAAGAAACAAGGAGACTTGAAGTGGACCTATAATTTATTGGATCCACATGTCGGTGACTCAAATAAAGTTGGTGTTGCATGTTGCACGTAGAAAACTTCCCGGTTGTTTCCTATGTACTACCTGCCAAATGTTTGGTGAGGAACACAGAAGCTGCTAAAAAATATTGTTGCTTAGGCTGGGTGTAAAACGTTTCTCTTCTGCAAGGGGCACACATTCTCTTTTTATGTTAAGAAGTTATTGCAATCTTGCATATCTTCTCCCTCTTTTCCCATTAATCTCATCAACACTACTCCTTACACCATGTCTCGGGGAGGCACCAACTTGCCGGAGGGTGTCAAAAGAAGCTCGCAGGGTGGTGTTGGGTTGGCAAGTTCTAGATCCATCTCCAGATCTACTAAGGCGATGGCGGAGATTGCTAGTGCTGGATTAAAGCCAGCAAGCCCTACGATCAGCCCACCTCAAGAAATTGAAGAGGCCTATGACGACGGAGCCACCTCTCGTCGGAGAGGCCGTGCCTGTATCTCGATCTGTGGTAAGAATAATCAGCTCCAACCCCAGCTCTAACTCCATGAATCTAGCCAATGGGGACAACAACCATGGGTTGAAACCAACAAGCCTGTTGGTGAACCATATCGATGATACAATTGCTCAATCAAACGCTATCGATGATACAATTGCTCAATCAAACGCTACAAGCCTAGTTATGGCCCATGCTATTGAGAGGAAAAACAGTGAATTGAAGCCAGCTAACCTAGTGATAATCCTCGGTGCATGCGAGAGCAACAAAGGTGAGGAAAACGATGGTCCTACAGGAGGAGAAAATGGTAATGAGAATGATGTTGTAGGGGATTCTGGTGTAGTTGATGGGTCCAACACGAAGTCCATCAAGATCTCATCGGACGGCGATAATCAAGATGATATCCAGGATGCTCCCAAGGACAAGGTCGGTGCCATCATCAAAGGCAGCAGCAGCAAGGGAAAGCACAAAGGCAAAGGTGCTGCAGTGGAGATGGAAAACAGGGTGCACATGTGCACCGAGAGACAGCGGAGGAAGAAGATGAAGAACATGTACAACACCCTGCGCTCACTCCTTCCAAGGCTTCCTCACAAGGTTAGTATTTGGGGTAGTTCATTCCTTATTCTGCAAAAAAAAGTACAATTCAGCCCTGACATACGGTGTATGATCATGCATTCAAAACTTTCCTCCTCCAGTATTTTTTTGTTTAGTGAATCATATCAGTCATATATATATCTAGATCATCAGCAGTTTTACATACACAATTGAAGTTTCAGATTTATGCCCTGTTCGTTTCCTGTCCTCTAAAATTTAGCACTGTCACATCAAAAAGAATCTTATCGTTTATGAATATTTCGATCAATTTAATGATAAAACCCTTTTGACAGATTGGTGCTAATTTTTAAAATGAATCTAATGATGTTAATTAATCTAATTTTTGCTAAAGTGATGCTACAGTAACCGTCTTCTAATCACGATTTAATTAACCTCATTAGATTCGTCTCAGTAAATTAGTCTAGGGGCCTGTAATTTATTTTATAATTAAATTTTATTTAGTACTTTTAAATAGTAAGATTATTTTTGATGTGATAGCTCTAAAGTTTAGACCCCAGAAAACGAACACACCCTTATATCATCTCGCATGATTAGGAATCCATGATTTTAGTGTTCTTCCAAATACCAAATTCTTTGTGCAGAGAGCTAGCACTGAATGTACCTAATCATTGCATCTTCCAGACTCGCCATATTTCTCCAAACAGCCAAAAACGTTGTCTTGCATCAACTAGGCCCGACTCTTTTCCGAGACGCATGAAAACATTTGTTTTTTAGCGGCTAAGTTTTCTTTTTACTAGACAAAAAAAAGTTGTTGGCGCTCCTTTCCATGAGATATGTGAAAACTTTTGTCCTTTCGTATCATAAGTTTTCTTTTTACTAAATATAAAAGAGTTTTTTTTGTTTTGCACAAGTACTTTTTTCCTCACCAATTCCCAATTCTAAATTTATGCCATGGCATCACCATGAATCTACTGGAGTGAGAATTTAAAATTTTGTGTGGACCCCTGGCCCCGGATGTACCAAAGCATTGCTTGTCTTCTAGACTCCAAACCACATTTGAAAAGTGTCATTTGGCCTCAATTTTTTTTTGTATATGTGAGGATGCATGCTTTTGTTGTTTGATGTCCTAAGTTATTACTTTTACAGAACATACAAAAGCTTTTGTTGTTTAGCGTAGACCATTTTTCTCAAATTAAGAGAAAAAAAACACATGTCACCCGGTGTGAGTGTATATAGTTGGTTATCATATCTAAAGCCATCCAAGCTCCTTACGCTACTCAATCCAACTTAGAAATGATTTTTTTAGATAATGGAACAATTGTTCCCGCCTCTACACCCGAAGGTGTACACAGCGATAGTTACTACAACACCAAAGCCATAAGGCTGACCACACGGAGAGTACTCAGACTCTAGATCTCACACAGGAGATCACTAGATAAAAGACTCGACTCAAGACATAAGGTTAACACTAGTCTCAACAAAACACCAACAGACAACAGAGAACGCTCGACACAACGATCAGCTATGCCTCAATTCTCCTAGAGAACTGCCAACCGAACTTAGCAAAGATCGCCATGCTTGCTGTCTCCAACAACCGGCAACCAAGCTTGAGATTCTTTTGACTCTCCTCTCCTTTATGCAACTGGGACCAAGTGCGGATCCAATGTGTCGTCTTGAACATAACCTGCAAGGAATTTATAGATTTTGCTTTATTAAACACCACATCATTCCTATTCAACCATAATGCCCAGAGAAAAGCCGCCACTCCAACAAGAATTTGGTTCCGAAAATTAGATGGGAATCTTCTAATCCAAGGGCCAAAAACATTTGAGATGGAAGTAGGTAGTTGAACTCCAAATGTGATGAAAATAATGTTCCAAACAAAGCGTGCAAAATGACACTCAAAGAAGAGGTGTTGAATAGTTTCTAAAGCACTACAAAAGCAACACTTTAGTGACCCAACCCAATTCCTTTTAGCTAGGTTATCTTTCGTAAGGGTAACACCCTTTGTTAGATACCAAAGGAAAATTTTTATTTTGAGTGGGATTTTGATTTTCCAAATTGGATTGGAGATTGGAACCACACCACTTTGGATAATGTGCTTGTATAATGATTTCACCGTGAATAAACCACTAGCATTCAAATCCCAAATAAATTTGTCAATTTCCCCATTAAGAGAAACAGTCATGACCTTGCTCACTAAGTTATACCACTCTATGAGTCTATCACCCACTAATGCCCTTCTAAAGGATATGTTAAGTGGTGTAGAATTCATGACATTCGCTACCGACGCCTTCTTTTTCCTTACTAAATTGTAAAGACTAGGATACTCGGATTTGAGAGATTGATCACCAATCCAAATATCCTCCCAAAATCTAACATTAGTGCCACTTTTAATATTAAAGTGCCCACATTGTAGAAATTGGTCTTTAATTTTCATCAAGCCGGCCCAAAAATGGGAGTCACCGGGCTTCTTTTGGACTTGACCAATGGTTTTGTTTGACAAGTATTTCTTCCTTAGAAGATTTTGCCAAATTCCATCTTCATTGATTAGTTTAAACAACCACTTGCTAAGGAGACATGAGTTTTGCACTTCTAAGTTCTGAATTCCTAAGCCTCCAAAATCTTTTGGCCTACAAACAATACTCCATTTAGCAAGCCTATATTTTTTCTTATGTTCATCACATTGCCAAAAAATCTCGATCTATAATAGTCAAGTTTTTTTAACACTCCCTTAGGGACTTCGAAGAAGGATAACATATACATTGCAAGACTTGTCAAAACTGAATTAATTAGCACAAGGCGCCCTCCTACCGATAGAAGCTTCCCTTTCCAACTTGCCAACTTTTTCTGAAATTTTTCTTCAATCACAAGCCAATCTCCATTTGATAATTTTCTATGGTGCATAGGAATTCCCAAGTATTTAAACGGTGTAGTGCCATAGGCACAACCGAAAAGTAGGGTATATTCTTTTTCACATTCCTTTGCCTTTCCATAACAATATAATTCACTTTTATGGAAATTAATTTTCAAACCGGATAATTGCTCAAAAGCACTTAACACTAGTTTAAGATTTTTGGCATCCGCTAAATCATGGTCCATAAAAAGAATGGTATCATCCGCGTATTGAAGAATAGAAAGGCCGTCTTCCACCAAATGTGGGACCACACCTTTGAAATCTCCATTATCTTTAGCTCTATTAATAAGGATAGCCAACATATCCGCTACTAGATTAAAAAGGATTGGGGAAAGTGGGTCACCTTGTCTAAGACCTTTTTTGGTTTGGAAATAATGACCAATATCATCATTTACCTTGATTCCCACACTCCCACCTTTGACAATTTGGTTGATCCATTTACACCAAGTTGGTGAGAATCCTTTCATTCTCAAAGCTTGTTGTAAAAAATTCCAATTTACCTTGTCATAAGCCTTTTCAAAATCTAATTTGAGCACCACTCCATTAAGCTTTTTCCTATGCATCTCATGTATGGTTTCATGTAGGATAACAACCCCTTCCATAATGTTCCTACCGGTCATAAACGCGGTTTGAGAAGGGTTAATGACCTTATCCGCCACCCCATTCATCCTATTCGCCATTACTTTGGTGAATATTTTGAAGCTTACATTAAGTAAGCAAATAGGTCTAAATTGTTGTATTTTTTTAGCCTCTTTTTGTTTTGGTAACAATGCGATGATGCCAAAATTAAGGCTAAATAAAGGCAATTCACCTTTATGGAATTCTTCAAAGAGTACCATAAGGTCACTCTTAATAAGATCCCAAAAGGCTTGATAAAACTCGGCCGAAAACCCATCCGGACCTGGAGCTTTATTATGTTCCATTTCAAAAATCGCTTTTTTAACCTCTTCCTCGGAAAAGCTAGAAGTGAGAATATCATTCTCCTCAAAGGAGACTTGAGGAATATCCTCTCTCCGAGATTCTACTAACGAGAAACTATTATCTTCCGACGGACCAAAGAGGCCTTTATAGTAGTTGGTAATATACCGTTTAAGGTTCTCATCCCCCTCTATAATCCCCTCTTCTTGATCTAGTTTGAAAATTCTAGTTCTCCTATGCTTCCCATTTGCAACAAGATGAAAATATTTTGTATTACTATCACCATGAATCAAATTTGTTGTTTTGGCTCTTTGATACCATTTTAATTCCTCTTCTCGAAGCATTTGAACCAATCTTTGTTTTAAACAATTTTTTAGGTCCAACTCCGCTGCGGTAAGAGGTTGGTTTTCCGCCTTTTTATCTAATTCATCTGCTTCCTTAATTATCTTTTCCTTCTCTTTTTTGTATGAACCACTAGTGTCCTTAGCCCAACCCCTTAGGAATTGCCTAAGTTTTTGAATCTTAAATTTCCATTTTTGGAGTGGCGACCGACCTCTCTTTTCATTATTCCACACTTTTGCTACCAAATCCCGAAATCCATCTCGAAGTAACCATCCAAGCTCAAATTTGAACATTGGTTGTTTATTCGAATGGGAGCCCTTTCCGGTGTCAAGTAGCAACGGTGTGTGATCCGAGATATCCCTATTCAAAGCTTGAACCGTGGATAAAGGATATTTCGATTCCCATTCCGTGCTCACAAGAATACGATCCAATGTCTCATATGTCGGGTTATTCAAGGAATTAGCCCATGTGAACCTTCTATTTGATAACTCCAATTCTCTTAGATCTAAGCTATCTATGACAGCATTAAAAAGAAAAGGCCATCTATCATTATATCGGTCATTATTCTTTTCTTGTGGGTTGCGGATGATGTTGAAATCACCCCCACAATCATAGGCAAGCTTTCTTTGGAGCAACTCCGAACAAGTTCCGCCAAAAAGCTTCCTTAAATTCCGGTTGAGCCGCTCCATATACCGCTACAAGGATCCACTTAAAACCATTATCTTTATTTCCGAGAAGGAACTTCACATAAAAGTCCCCCTCATCAACCCCTCCTATGTCAAAAATTTCCAAGTTAATACCTAACAAAATGCCACCGGACCGACCATGAGGTTGAGACCAATGCCAAAAGAAATCTTGACCACCGCAAATATTATTGAGAATGTGATTAGGATAATCCTTTTTCCCGGTTTCAAGTAGCGCAATGAAGTCTAGCTTCCGCTCTCTACTTGTCCAAGCAAGAAATCTATGTTTAGCCAAGTCGGAAAGACCTCTCGCTATTCCAAAAGATTCCTTTCATCTATAACTATTTCTTTGTTTTCGAACTACCCTAACCTTTGATCCTTTTTTGGATTTTTTGGACTTACTGTTTTTGGAGATAGTTTCAAAATCACAACTAAGGTGATCGCTATCCTCATCCATTACCTCCTCCATGAGGTCTCCACGAGAGGTGACCAAGGGTAATATTCTCAAAATCATAATCCTCATCCATATCTAAAAAGTGTGAATCTTCCAAGCCGTCCAAAGCCTCTACCTCACTAGTAGGCATTAAGGCTAGACGCTCGTGTTCCTTTTGTTTTAACAAAGTGACCGAACGATCTAAATCAAAAAAATTATTTCCCATTCTAACTCCTATGTTGGAGATCTTAGAACCAATAAATTCATTAGAAAAGGAAAGAATAGATGGTGGGTTACCTTCTCCTTCTAAGTTCTTCCAAGCCGCTCTCTTCTTGGCACGGTCAAGAACGTGGGCTTCAGCCACGCCGGTAAGTCTCGGGCTAGACCGACGCCCTTCCCCTGAAGCCTCACTGATTGCAGCTTTGGTCGCCACCTCACGCGACAAATGGTGTTGCAGACGAGTGCCTTGAACTGTACCCGAAGCCGGCAGCGCCCTGGCAAAGAGGTGTTGAGAGCAGGCCACTGTTTGTCCTCCCCAAGACCGCGAACCATTGAAGATGTGTCCCCGTCTGCAGGTACTGCAGCGTTGACTCCGAGCGACTCCACCTCCCTGGCATCAGCCACAACAGGCCCTCCATCCAGCTGCGCAGCGAGCAGCCCAAACTGTAACACTCGCACCTCACTACCGTCCGGCTCAGTTTCATCCCCGGACAGGACATCCACAACAGCCCCGTCCACCTCCATATCATCATTCTCTGCCATCACTTTGTCAGCGCATTCATTAATCAGATTATCACACACCTTGTCTAGAATTTGTTCTGCCATGTCCCGAAGTCTAGCTTCCATTTCCTCATTCCCGGATTTAGCCTCTTCATTGCCACCTAAATCTGATTGCGTATTCTCCTCCCCATTTGCAGTGTCATTCTTTGCTCTCTTAGTATTTCTAGAAATATCAGCATCCTCTCTAGACCCATCATGATCCATGGTGTCTTCATTACCACTATCATCCTTCTTCCCAAAATCCAACTCCACTTCATCCCCATTTTGGTCAAAGCCAATCTTCTCATATTTAAAAGAGAGCTCAAAATACCGATCTCCAATCACCACATCCAAGCTCGGTGGTAGTAACTTGGGATCCAAAATCGCCACAAGCAGCCTACCATAGTTGCTTTTCCTAGTAGTTTTCATGTCCACGGTTTGTGTCGATCCCAACATGGAACCAACAGCCCACAAATTCAAGAATTCTCTGTACTTTTTGCCCATCCCTTTCACTTGCATCCACACTTTTGGAAGTGGAAAACCCTCCTCTTTGTCAAACCATTCCTCGAACTCAAGTCTCACGCCGGTAGATATACCATCCATTTTCACATCCATACCTCCATAATTAATAGCACGTTGCAACTCCACTTTGGAAGGGAAAGTAACAACAAAAGATCCATCATCCTGCACTATAGGATCCCATTTACATTTGCCAGGCACCACTTTTTGCAGTTGAGCGAGCACTTGGTCAAGAGAGAGTACACCACCCACAATCTTAACCAAAGCATACCTAGATTCCTTCTTCTTTGCAAAAGCAGCATGCGGAATATGATAAAAGCCCAAACCTGCCACTGCATATCCAACGGCATGAGCCACTGGCCTCGGCATCTTGAGTATCGGGCACTTGTGATTAGGATGCTCATTTCCATCACGAGATGTCACAATAAAGCTCTGCCTTGCATTCCATTGCAATATGGCCCTTCCGAGAACACCTTGCGCATATCTTTTGCTTCATCCCTATCTTGTTAGTGTCCTGTTCATCCACAGAGCCATTACCTGCATTTGCCTCGGACAACACCACCATTTGTGTCGCAGCAACCTCCATCGTCTGATTCAAAGGCAGCGCCGCAATTGGCGCCGGTGGGCGCGCCGTCGACCCGGTTCCTCCAGCAGCTGCAGCATAGGTACCACGACCCCTTGCCGTTGCACCTGTGAATCCTCCACGGCGACCTCCAAAACCACGGGTGCCCCGGGGACGATAGCCGTATCGACCACCTCCGAACCCACGGGCGCCCCCGTAGGAATCACCATAGCCAGGGTCGAAGTTTCCTACGCCATGGAAACCTCCCCCAGCATACCGCGCTTCTTCCTCCACAAAACCCCCGGCCACCGTCGTTCCCCGACCGCGACCACGCGCCGCAGCTCCCCCATTCCCTCCGAAACGCCTCGGCTCCACCTCTGTCCATGACCTCGACGGGAGCCGAGTCACGAAGGAGAGGCGGCACCGCCACACCCGTAGCACGGTCGCCGGAGAACGGGAGAGTAGGTGAACAGTCGGCAATATCCGGCGGCTTCACCCTAGCAGGAAGCTTACCGGTCCTGGAGAAGAGAAAACAAAGACCAGGTGTGAAAGAAAAATGGGCCCGATGGCCAGAACGAGTGAAACTCACCCCTCTGCTCGGCCCATTCATTACTCCTCTCCCGACAGAGCGACCGAAATGCTTTGGACTCTGCGTCGGCTGTCCCCCGGGTTCAAATTTTGAAATCTTCATCCCTTCCGATTCCGGCGCAGGACTCACCGCCGGTTCACCAGAAGCTGGCGTGCAGGGCTGCACCACCTGCCCGCGTCTTCTACTAGGTTTCGAAACCTTCGCTTGTGCAAATACCTCCCCAAAAGTCGCCAATGGAGTCTCACGACGCGACGGCAGTGGACCACGCCATGGCTTGAGCTGCACCGAGCTATTCCGCGGTCGGCTACAACACCTGCTCACTGATTTCGGGTCGTCCTGCACATCCAAAACCGAGCCCGCAAATTCGACATCAGAATTGAGCACCGCACTCACCTGAAGCTTATTGTCCTCCTTCCTCCGGATTAACGAAGTCGGGACAGACAGGTCCGCCGTCAGAGCGGAAGATTCCTCCTCCTCTTCCACGTCGGAACAGTACTCTGACAGTGCCCAGAACCTTGAACCGAACGGCCGCCTCTCTGGACTTTCTTCATGTACAACAGTCTCATCCAGCGTCGACTGTACCCGCACCAGCACAGGCGCCAGCGTCAAGCGACGCTCTGAACGCGGCCTCCTGTCTTCTCTCTTCTTCCCCGAGACTAAAGACTGCTCCCTACAGCGAGCTGCTGCGGCTATGGATGCCAGCGCGGCAGCCACTAGAGCCGGGGAGTCACAGTCCGCCGAGGAAGCTTCGTCCACCGGGAGAGGCTGCCCCGTCGCTACGCGAGCGCAACGCTCCGGCCTTGTCATATGCCTCAATGTTACCTCAATGGTTGTATGACTCGGTTGACCAACTTAGAAATGATTGACGAGATGATGCGCTTATATTACCTACTTTCAAAAATTAGCATGATACTATCATCTATGACAAAAACTACTGATGGTTAAATACCTTATCAGTATTAGTATGTAAGAGAAATGAATTCCCTAACGTTTCTTGATCTTTCAGAGGTCTATTTATGAAATATTATTCTTGAAATACTACTTTTATCTATATATTTGACCATACATAAGTCTTTAGCTGAGGTAAATGTATTTAAAAGGAAAGTGAATAAATATAACAGATTACTGCTAATATTGGATTGCAATTTGAATATTGATACACATTTTAAGCACACTTAGTATGTTTCCAGATTTAACAATTCTTTTCATTTGCATGCAATGATTCTATGAAGCATTTGTTCTATACCGGAATAGACCCTAAAAAATCATGAAGATGTTCTATGATTTATTTATGTTATCAGGTTTGACCTTAAGATTTGGTTTAACGTGTCATAATAACGTGAATTCGGTATAATTACTTCATGAATATGAACTTAATACTTAATTTTTGAATATATTATAGCCATTTGTCTATTATATGATCATTTTTATGTTGTAAGGTTCGATGCGAATGATTTCTGAGTCAATTTATATTATCACACCCCCACATCATAATTCCTGTTAGCACTTATTCCTCATTATCAAGAATTCACACTGCCACGTTTAAACCATGATTGAAAATGTTTCCACAAATATGCATGAAATGAAATACATTTTAGAAACATTATGTCTATAGAGTTAAGCTATTGTTCTCTTTTTCTTTCATTTGAGACAGTATTGTGTTCATCTATCTTCCACTTGTAGTTGGAGAATAGTTGTGATCATTGTCTATGGATGCATGCACGTGTGACACTGAACTCTAAGGCCAAGCATCGAGCTTCACTAAGCTTTTTTCTCTAAACCGTGAGTAATCTGATTTGTATATCTTCCTTGGGTGTCGTGACACTGAACATACAGATTATTTCGATTCAGAGAATATTCAATGAACCTGGATGGCAAGTGATTTGGACACAAAGAGTCAGTCTTTATCCCATAGCATAATTGTGCAGAAAATAAGTTGGTTTTTTTCATGTGTTCAATTTTATATTCTAGGCTGACAAGGTCACCATAGTAGGAGAAGCCGTGGACTACATTAAGACTGTGGAAGGCATTGTCCAAAGGCTGGAAACGCTAAAGATGGAGCGTATGCAGTCTCAACAGCTCAGTGTTAGCAGTAGTAGCATGGCACTCGCACCACCACCGATGTGTTACGGTTCACCAGCTCCAGCGACACGGGAAGCAGCCCTAGCAGACATGGTCCAGAACTGGAGCACAAACCAAGCAGCAGTGACAGGATATGTGCCACCACCCCGCGGGCCATTCCAGACATGGTCAGCACCCAACATCGCGCTAAGTGTTACCGGTGATAAAGTGTTCATCACTGTGTCCACACCGAGGCAGCCCTCTGTGCTGACAAACATGTTGTACGTGTTGGAGAAGTACCACATCGATGTCGTGATGATGGAAATCTCATCTAACCAGAACCAAAGCTTGTTCTACATCCATGCGAGCGTAAGCTACTGACCTATTTAGTTAATTCTTTATTTGTTCTCGAAACTCATTGGATTTATTTTACATTTATTATTTTATATGTTAACAATGTACATAAATAGAACGAGGCAGCCTCCACCCACCTGGTAGAGAACATGATGGTGATGGTTGAAGACAGGTACAAATTGGCCATGGCCGATATGCTGCAATTGATCAACACTTGAAAGGAAGGGTCACATATACAATCGGCGGCGCTCAGAATGGAGCTAGTCAATCCATAATGGCGCAGAAATTGGAATAAAGAACTTGTTTTGCTTTTTCCATTAAACTTACTCATTGAACTATTTTCTTTCTGCAAAAAATTGGTGTAGACTATCCATGTGCTACTTTTGATTTCAAATCGTACCTACTATGATCTGGTATGTGCCCAACATCGTGCTAAGCGTGACCGGCAACACTTCAGCCTCACTCAACCATTTCTTGCTTGTGGTGGTTACTATATTTATTTATTTCTATTCTACATATGTGGTTCCCATGGGATGCAACCCCCCACACCTCGAGGTCCCCCTCTTGCTTTATCCTTGCCACCGCTGGAGCCTCTAACTAGCACAACCCATACCATGGCAAGCACGGTGGGGGCGGGGCTATGATTCCTTTTCCTTTCCATTATTCCATCTTGCCAATCACAAAGTCCTTTGAATTAGCATGCAACATCTTATATCATGGATTGTAATGAAAACTAGCATGTCCCTTTGTTGCCAATAGCATTATAAAAAACGAAATACATTTTCAAAGCAACATTTTCTCATCAATGTAAGGGATATGTTGTTGTGTTTTTGTCACTTCCCTCCCCAATTCTCTCTTTTTGTTTGAAGCTCTGCAAGAAACATTTTCTCAGTGCTACTTCACACCAAGGAACCATGGCAATTCTCTACCTTTACCTATTATGAATTTGTGTATGTTTGAGTCACTGATTTGGCAGACCTAGCACTAGTGGAACCCACATGTTAGTGAACTAAATGCAAAATGCACAAACCTAGTGCTGGTGGGATCCAGATATTAGTGAATCAAATGAAAACTTCTCAAAGGTAGATGACCGCATGTCCCAACAAAAGTTAGTAGACTACATGATGCATGTGGTAGATTTTCTAGCTTTTTCGTTGTATTACCGGCCAAAAATGTTTAGTGAGGCGCAAAAGAAGCTAAAAAATGTGCAAACTGCAAGGGGCATGCAGATTCCTCTATGTTAAAAAGATATTGCAATCTTGAAGATCTATCTCCCCATCAATCTATCATCCAGGACCTAGAGGAGCGGGCGCCACCAGTCGATGCTTTTTGAGTGGTCTAGTGTGGGCTTGGTGTTTGGATGTCAAGTCTTCTCCCCACTTGATTAGCTTACAACTTCTCCCCTCTAATAGGTGTTTTACTCCCGGCTTCGAGCTGTGGTTCAGTGGAGGTGTGTTGGACTTAAAATTTGACCCTTGTAGGAACATGTTGATTCCTGTGCGGCCACTTATAAAATTTGACTAATAATAAAACTTGACTCACCTAGACTTCAGGTTAATTGCTTTAGGTGCAGAGCCCTTACCTATCCTTGAAATATCCAAACATGCATCACATTGTTGCTAGGTGGTGTGGCTTGTTGAGTACTCTATGTACTCACAGCTTTACCACTTTGTTTTTCAGCCGTTAGTGGTTCAAGCTTCAACTCCAAGACTTCG
Organism: Chloris gayana; assembly: GCA_031894775.1. Taxonomy (NCBI): domain Eukaryota; kingdom Viridiplantae; phylum Streptophyta; class Magnoliopsida; order Poales; family Poaceae; genus Chloris; species Chloris gayana. Next base: position 96,890 of record JAUNZO010002321.1, read on the forward strand.
TCGAGTCAACTAGAATAAGGTTGAAGATGAAGATGAAGGGTTTCGTCTACACTCAATTTGCCTATGGAATTGGTTTCAAGTTGAAGATTCGCTTCCGCTACCATACTTCGAGTTTTGCTTTAGCTAGTATTCTTGTATTGTTTTCTTGGCTTACGTGCCATAACCCTGTACTCAGATGTTGTTGATGTTATTCTCTTTGGTATAATATCTTATCTTGTTTCATATCCTATTTCATATTCTTTTGTGGTATTTTGATATTCAATTGTGTTGGATGTACAAATCATTCTGCTGGGAGTCACTATGAGGTACAATGGTATGGTTTTCACTTTAGTAAAAATCGGGCCTATCACAACCTACCTTTAGCTGAGTTTGTTTATAATAATAGTTATTAAGCGAGTATCAGTTAGATGGAGAGATTTGGAGTTTGACATGGGTGATGAAGTGCTTCTCAAGATGTCCCCGATGAAAGGAATTGTTCAATTTAGCATAAAGGAAACTTATCCCAAGATATAATGGACCTTATTTGATTACGGCTCAAATTGGTTCTTTGGCATATCGCCTTAAGTTGCCGGAGTCTATGGCTGGAGTGCACCCTATGTTCCATGTCTCTACGTTGAGAAAGTATATTCGTGATCCGAAGGAGAAGATTGACTCGGGACCCTATCACTATTCAGCAAGACCTTACTATTTAGTCTCATCCTATTCATATATTGGATTCTTTGGAGCATGTTCTAAAAGAGAAAGTGATCAAGTATGTAAAAGTACTTTGGTCCAATCAAACAGAACTCGTCACCATCCTCGCCCACTCCCAGCCCACTCCTGCATTGTCCTGTATGTACTATCTTGTTGTTCCACTCATATATTACTCTATTGTTCCTCAAAATAAAATGGTTTAGCTATTGGATCTGATTGTTATAGAAAACAAATGAATTTTTTTAGACATGCCGGTGAAGGGGGAAGCTCACGAGGCAAGACATGGTGGAAAGTGCTGACCGCGACGGTTAAAAAGAAGCTCCAAGTGACACAATGAAAAGGGCTCAATGTGCACTGCAGAAACGACGACCAAGAGCGGAGTCAAGAATTGACATTGAAGGGGGCGAGAGCATGAAATTTGTGTGAGGAGACTACTATTTGTTTTTTTTTTCTCAAAGTCCATGGTCATTTTACGTGTGCAAAAGAAGTGGCTGAAGCATAGGAGTCCAGGCCCTACTTTCCCCCTTGGCTCCATCCCTAACAATGTCGGCCAGGGTGCGGCGGAGAAGGAAGATGGTCAGGTGCGGACAGACAAGATAGTGGCGGAGATTGGTTCAGGAGGATGATAGAGGAAGAGGGTGGTGACGACAACAGATGGACAATAACGATATGTGCACGAACTTAAAGCACAATTCTGAGAAAAAATGCACTATATAGGGTTTTGTTTTGCGTAGGTCCATTTCATATGTTGAAAACACTAAGGAAGCAGTGGCGGCCCGCTTGCAATCTCGCTCATGGAGAGTTGCATTGCTGGTTGCTCCCACTACTATAAAAACTTACTATAGCGGTAGACGCCATTTTGACGATAGTACGGTCACTTGAGACATCCGCCGCTAAGACGGGGTACAAGGTGGTGTCCACGACTACGTGCTCAAAATAGTCGTGGACACTAGGGACCACGGCTAACATGCGATGGACCCGCTACAAGTTTTGTAAGCCCAGTAGTGGATCCTATCAGGCCTACAGCTATGGCCTAAAGGCCATTTAGCTGCGGGGCTAACAGAGCGGCCCGCAACTAGCGACAGCACCCTTCTATAAATAGGTGGCGTGTAGCGCCGCACCGCCTCCAGCCGCTAGCTACCGTTAGGGTTAGACGGCACCGCCTTTCTCCTCCTCCTCCTCCTCTCTCTCCTCGTGCTCCTCCTGCTCCAGCGATGACTTGTCATCGTTGGGCCGCCCTCGGAGCCACCGGCGCTCGTGCGGCCAGCAGGCCCTGGTCCTCACGAACGGACAGCCGAGCCGCCCGCTCCTCCGGCGGTGTGGGTCGTCGTTCCTCTTCCTCCTCCTCCGCCTCGTGGATTTGGCGGTGGCGCGCCGAAGACGTTGTCGGCCACAGTGGAGGGCTTCTTCATAGCGGCTCCCACTCCTCCTCCAGCTCCCGCACCGGTGGCGGCTTCTCCCGCGGCGGCGGCTCCTCCTCCTCCTGCGGCGGCAAAGGCGGCCTCACACGGCATGACGGGGGCGCGCGACGGCGTAGGGCGGACGGACGGGCGGGCGTCGGAGCGACGGAGTCTAGGGCGGGACCCAGTTGGTGTTAGGGCCCACCCTTCTTTTGTTAATAGATTAAGGACGGCGGCGACGGTCCCTAGACCGCCACTAGCAACCATATTAGGCTAAGTGCTAGGTCGGACAGTCGCGATTGCACAACCGCGGCTAATTTTGTAACCAAATAGTGATAGGGTCTCGGTAGCAATTTAGGCATCCGCCACTTAGATCCCTTTTGGTCCGCCACAATAGAACACTATTCGAGTAGTGTCTTAGACGTCCACCGCAATAGAACACTATTCGAGTAGTGTCTAGTTCGCCACATGAGAATGAACACGCAATTTTTTCATGTAAACCATAGATGCACCACCCGACCAATATGAAGCATAATGTCGTTCGATGGATGGAGTTGCAGACACGAGGCTCAATATTCGTTTCTCTGCAGTTTTCTGTTCCTTAATTTTGCTGCTCGTATCCTGATTCAGAGCAAACATGAGGCTAATATTTCGATTTTCCTATTCCGCGAAAGTTAAATCCTTCTGCAGAGGTGCACGAACGCGGCCACAAGCAGACCAGCCTTCACCTTGACGCTCCATGGGATTCCGTAGCTTCCCTTGCCCACAAATCCTCTGACAAACGGCCAGAAACACAGCACCATCCAGCCACAGCACACGAACTCCCCAGCATCTGGGCCTGATTCTGCGGCACCGGCGAAGCGAACCACCCTCCACGCTCCAACAGCGATGGCGACGATGTTCAGGATCGTGAGCGCTGTAGGCAGGATGAACATCGGTGACGAGTCGAAGGTGAAACGGCCTGGGTCAATGTCGGCCTCAGTACCGACTTCACCGGCATCGGGCTTGCTCTGATCTTTGCGGGTGACCTCGAACACTGTTTCAGAAAGGCCCAGGGTCTTGAGGAGCACGGTGAGGAAGGCGAGGATCCAGGCGGATGCCGAATAGACCCGCTGCATCCTGTGGTTGTTCCACCAAGCACGGGCCGAGACCTGACAATCCATGTACTCCACGAAGTTGTGTATTCCGTACACCAGGAACAGGGCCAATGGGATGATGAAACCATGTTCTGAGGCCTGCAGAAGCACAAGATGAAGTTCCACCAACCAATGGACACAATGATTCAGACAAAAATGAAGAACGTTCTCGCCACAAAAACATATGGAAGAAGATTATTACCTTTGGCAAGAACGACTGGTTTGCAAGGAGGCAGTAAGGTCCCAGGAGCGCATAGCACAGCTCAAAAGGACCTCTCACCGGCCAAACATAGACCACGAGGTACCCGAGGCATTGACGGAATTCAAGATGCTTGAACGTATACGAAAGGATCGGATTGTTCTTGCTGAGAAGTATCTCGAAAAGACCTGTAGCCCATCTCTTATACTGGGTTAGGCTGGCGGGCCCCCTGTTGGTGCGCTACCAAGGAACGCCGGCGGATTAGTGTTCAAGTACGCTGATCTCCAGCCAGCAGAGTGAATCCGCTGCCCAGTAAGGACGTCCTCCGTCACCGATCCATAAACCCAACCAACCTACAATTGCATGGTGCCATGGTGATATAGTGGTAGCAAAAATTGCAAAGAATGCCTAATAATCTGTAGCTTAGCAAAATCTGCGAAACGAAATACCTCTTGACCCCAACTTGTGCCATACTCGTAATTGCAGGACGATACTTCTTTCGCCACTTTGACGCGACTCGGTATATCAGTTAGTGGCGCGAGGAACAAGTCTCCAGAAATGATGCCCCTAGCTGAATCGACCAATTCCTTTGAACTGCCAAGCTTCAACTGCAGTTCCTTGTAAGATGGTGAACCTGACAGAGTACAAAGCATTTTGATGTAAGGCTGTGAACAGATTCTTCGGAAAAGGTCAACCCAATAAATTCGTTGGAGTTTTCTACTCCAAAATAATAATCATTATTCTTTCCGCAACTAATGGTGAGTAGCTGTAGAATAGTTTAGTAATTGCACTAAAATGAATGAATTTTGTATTTATATGATTTCTTATCAATTGCACTAAAAATAACTAAATTAATAATAAGTATGGATAGATTTATTATAAATACATTACAATAAATTTGTATAAAAATTGACTAACTTATTAATAGTGATGAAATTTGTTTTTATAAATATATTATTTTTTATGATATTACCCTCAGTAATAGCTATTAGTTGTTAACTTCTAGAATTAAATCTACATTGTTGGATCCAACTAGTTATCGTTAGTTGTGAGAAAATAATAACCATTATTTTAGACAAAAAATTCATCCATTTAGTAAGTATACAATACAGTCATGTGTGATTTGCGACAAATTAGGGCTCCTGACACTTATTACTAAAGAATATTGTAAATATATGACCTGAATTCTACCTATTATCTTGCAAGGTTCCAAATCTGTGATGGAGTCTGGTGGCACGCCATAGATGACTTTTCTTCTGTGAAAGCAACCCGTCCCGCCGTAAAACATGCCCTGAAGCCCAGCAACTCCGGATAAAAGTTTCTGAACCCACAACCATATAAAGATACTCAGTACTACGTACGAAAATATTTGGTACCAAAGACCGAGAAAGACGCATTCACTAAAGTATTCTGCTTTCGTATGTGTACCATGAATACAATCTCCATCTGGTTCCCGAAAGGATCATCTTTGAGGGCATCATAGAACTTCTGTGGCGCCTGAACGAACCCACTGTGGATTTCGTCATCGAACCCCAGCAGGAGGCACATCGCGTGACGGATGACCTTGGGGTTGTTTACAAACATGTCACAATCCATGTTCAGCATGATCGGCGCGTTAGTTAGCACGGCGGAGACCCTTGTCTGTGCACATCGCCACATAACGGTTAGTATTAGCTCCCAGCTAGCTATATATCGTTTCGGGGAAAAAAAGCAGCTATGTAGCTTGTTTGATGAGTTTTTCTATCCAAAATATTGACCAATCCAACGTTATAAATCTGATATCGAAAATACATAACTAGTGCAATATCATACTATACCGAGGGTAATATCGTCAAAGTGATAAATTTATAATTATTATTTTTATTTTATCACAATATAAATAAAAATTTTAATCTAATTAATATTCAATGTTAATAATCTGTTCATTATTATTCTTACAAAAGGGTTATAGTTTATATCCCAAAATTGCATTTTGTTAAAAAAATATATAACAAATCCTTTAAATTGTTACTAGTAAACTTATAAAAATACCTTTAATAATCTATTAGCCAGTATTTTGAACCGAAAAACGAAAACTTATCAACTTGTTTTGTCACTGAAGTGCTGAACTGAATTTGTATGAGCAGAAACAGTACAAACCAGGACATTCATGGCTCCGGCCTTGAAGTGGTGATGGCATCTGGGATTCTTTTCTCTTGCAACGTATATGAGACTTGGGAACCCTTCTTCTCCGGGCGCGCTCTTGGTGTTGTCCCACAGGACCTGATGAACTCAGCAAAAGCACACCATGAATGTTTTGCAACAGTCGTTACTGGCATATAGCATGGAGTAACTAACATGCTTCATGTCTCACCTTAATTATGGCCGGGTGGTTCCTGCGGTCAGCACCCAAGAACTCAGTGAAGAACTCGCCGCCGTGCCGCACGAGGGAGTCCTCGTCGGCGTTTTCGATCCGGCTGACCAGCTTCTCGTACTCGCTCTGCAACGGAGCCAGGAAAAATGTCAAATGACCATAAGGCTTACAGCTGACGTGCAAGTACGACGGCTGCCACGTCAACACTATCTAACCTTCACGGCTTTCCAGTCGCGCAAGAACTCGTCGTCGGTCACCGTCGGCCTGGCTGCCGCGCTCTGGGCCGGAGCAGGAGAAGTACACGGCGGGGGCTCTGACCCCGACGCCATGCCTCCTGCAGAACGGCACCCAGAGCCCGGCGAACTCCGCGGCCTCGCGCAGCGCGTAGCACGTCGCCGGCGAGCAGCCGTCGTCGGAGACGTAGCACGCCAGCTTGCGGGCCGGGTAGTCGACGGCGAGCAGCGAGAGCACCGTGTTCACGGTCACCAGCGGCGGCTCCAGCTTCGGGTCCGCCGTCGTCACGAACATGTCCACCGCCGGCAGCTCGTCCATCCTACAGACCGAAGCAGTCAGAACACAGCAGACTTAAGGACAAAAGGTAAAAACAAGAATACTAGATGGCACATTTCGTGTACGAGTTTAGTTGTGTAAACATCTACTAGCTCTGGCAGCTCCGTCCATCCTTGACGAGAGGCGCTACACGGAGGAAACTAACGATGAGCCGGTGAACAGAGCACGTCCGGGGCGGGTACCTTTCGGCGAGGCGTTCCGGGAACGTGTCGAACCGGACGGGGTTCCACTTGGCGTTCACGTTGAGGAGCCACACGAACGTGAACCACGCCTCGCAGACGAGCGCGGCGACCCAGTGCCACGGCGGCAGCGACGAGCCGCCGCCGCCGCTGCCCAGGACGGAGGCGGCGCGGTGCGCGAGGAGGGCGAGGAGCAGAGAGAGGACGGCGAGATCTGCCAGCTTCCACGCCGTGCGGCCGACGGGCACCCTCTTCTGCAGCCGCAGTGGCTTCTCCGTGGCGCTCGCCATCGTTGAGTCGAGAGGCCTGCCTAGCTAGCTAGCTAGTAGTCCACAGTACCCACAACGCAAACAAACATAGGAACGTTTGGTGGCTATATGTAGCCAAACGTATGCTAGGTGCGCGCCATTCGGCAGTGAGTTCCTCTCTCTAAAGGGGAGAGAATATGTTACTAAACAAAAGGTTCTTGAAAGCAGAAGAGTTTTTGTGACGCGCATATAATCAACAGAAAATGCTTGGGCCGAAAGGTGATCACAGTGACAATGACGTCCGCGTCCTTCTGCAAGATGGCATTGAGACTTAAGTGTGTTGACGGCGACGACAAGGCTGAGTAGATGCTGCCGCCCTTTCTTTGGTTTAGTAAGAAGGTTCCTCAAGTATGGCGATTTGTGCTATGTGGAATAAGGTTCTCCGGCAGCTTTTACTGATTATTTTATTACATTTCGATCTAGCCACGGTAAAGGGTTATTTCTTATATATAAGATCTTCCTTTCATGATGGAGATTTTGTTTATTCTGCGTGAATTAAATCTGTCTTGAGAATAATAAAACTTGCGGCTTCAACAATGTTCCTTGTCTCTTATTGAGGGTTCAAGAGAAGATGGCTCAATACCGTTCTCGAGTTTTTTTGGCAACGTGTCAATGGGTGCAGTGACAATGTTGACCATGAGTAAATGTCAAGGTTTAAATGTTTCCTTTGTGTTTATTTTTTGAAATTTTCATGTAAGACGTTTGTACTCATTCATATTTTTTTACGAAAATAGCAGGTGCTCTACCTTTTTAATATAGTAGGAGAAAATGTCTCATTTTAATTGTGTCTGTGTGCGTGGGGCGGTGGGTGGAGACTAAACAAAAAAAATACCTACCTATTTATGTACATCGACTACGTTTCCAGTAACGACTGACCAACAATCGAAACCATCTGAAACGACCGATAACATACAAATCACAGAAGGCATGATCCACTGCAACTGCACCAACGGAGCACATCAAAGGTTATCGTTCCCAAGCATAACACCTCAACGGGGCGGCAGCTCCGATTCCACAAACATCAGCCCCAACCTTGACTCAAAGGCTTCTGCATCGTCTTCGGTGCCACCATCGCTATTGTGAAAGAACCTGGTAATCAACGTGACGAGGATCCTCCCCGGCAACACCTCTAAGGAGGGAACTACGTTCAAAGACGTAGTCGCTGCCCGCTCTAGCGACCTAGACCTTGAGTTTTCACCCGAAAGAGCCTCTTTAGCATGGCTATGCCCCCTCCCCAACAACGCCTCCAGCGATGGAACGACACGCGTAGGTGTCGTCGTTGCCGGTGTCAGCAGGAGAAAAGGAGTGTCGACCATGGCTTTCGCCCGAGCTATGCACTTCAGAGCCGTGCTTGCCACAATTGCACCACCAAGTTCGCCCACACAGTTCTGATTTCACCAAGCATCCACCATGGCTGACTTCAAATCTGCTTGGAAAAACTGCAGCCACGGTGATGCCTCCAACGTTGCTTCAGCACGGAGGCCACCATCAAGCTCCCCGGCTACCCCTGTTCTGTCAACTGCCAACCACTGTCTCCACCACCTACCATCGGGGACGCCGTCGACACCAACGGTAGCCGCCAACGCCAATCACAACTCCGGATCCGGCCATCAACACCGAATCCGTCCAACTGCTACCGGGGACCACTCCCCCGGTCGCCCTTCCCTTCCACCGGTGTCCGTCGTCATCACATCACGCACCACCATCCGTGCACCCACCGTAGCAACACGGCCAATGAGGTGCGCCACCACTGCTGCACACCGGTCGTCGAGTTGCTGCACTCCACCGGCAAGAACCGGTCGTCGTGCCCCCGGATCCACCACCGGAGTCCGCCCACGCCATGACGTCGACGGGCCCCGGCTGCTGACTAGGAGCGCTGCTGGGAATATGAGTATTCCGCTGTTACCGCCCCGCGACCTCTCGTGTCGTCCTTCACTTCGGTCGGATCTGGCCGTCCTGGCGTGGAGGTCGCCCGCGCCATGGCGCAACCGGACCCTGACGGCTGGCCAGGGGCACCGCGAGGATAGAGCGCCCGCTGCCGCCGCCATCGTGGAGGCTGGGGAGGGAGGAGGAGAGGGGAGGGTGACGGTGACGGCCCACCTAGGGTTCTGCCCGTGCCATCCGAGAGGGGCGACGCAAGGGACGAAGTCGTTCTTTTCTTCAGCCCGGTTTTTTTTGCCACACTACTCCCAGGTACTCATTCATATTTTTAAAATAAAATATCTTTCATTTGCACAAGAAAAAGACATCCAGCAAGAATGCTTCGCAATATTATATACATGAACCAAGAATATTGTGAATGCCGGCGTACGAATCTGCAGCTCGGCTCCATCGTCGGGACAAAAGCTACGGCTTTTTTTGTGTGAGCCGTGCACACGACGACAGCCTCGCATTCATTCGTTCACGGCCGCACGCCCGGAGCGCCCGGATAAATGGAGCTCGGCTCGGCACGACGAGGGCGAGGCCTGCCGGTGCCCACCCTCTTTGTCTCCTTTCTACTAGCTGCTACGAGCCTAGCTACGCCGACGTCCCGCGCACCCAGAAATCTGCAAGATCAGCAGCTTCAGATGGATTTGTTCGTGCTTGGAAGCCAGTAGCCAGCTACGTGATCCATGACGCGATAAACGCATGCATGCATAGGGATTGAATCGCCTGGCGTCGCGGTGTGGGATGGCGACCGGCGCTGCAACCTGCCACACATGGATTTTCTTTCTTGGCGGTTACTGTTTTACGTGCTTGCTGCTGTGTCTCTGTGGCTGGCATATCGGATGGGATGGGATGCAACCACGGCGTCTGGATCTCTGATGGACATCCTTCTAGACCTCACGGGTCTAGCTTCTAGAAGGCCCTGCCTCGTTCACATGCTGTTCATGTCGTATGAAGGACAGACATGGTGCCGCGAGGAGACTGCAGCAGAGGGCCAAGATTAATTGGTCCACTCCAGCGGATCTGTACTTTTCGGTGCATGAGCTGTTGGGCTGCGCGTGGTTGTCGAGTGTGTCGTGCGTTGTACCTTGTATGTAATCCGATCATTGTTTTACTTCTTAGCATAAGGATTTATAGTCCTCTTGCGTACACGATAAAGAAAAAATATATTGTCCAGGTCCATAACGTAAGCAGTTTCTGCTTCTTTACCGTTCCTAGCCTAGGCCTGTGAAAAGATCCATTAAAATAAGTTTTTTGTTCCAAAAAACAGGTAGTCGTTTTCTAAAACTAGTGACCAGTAGTTTAAAGATATTTTTGTAATTTCACCAATAAAATAGAGTTATCTTTTTCATAAAATATAATTTTGAGATATGAACCATATGATTTTATTTTAAGAATAATATTGAAACATTATTAACATAGAAGATTAATTAGATTACTAATTTTCATTTACATTGTAACAAAAGTAAAGATTAATCATGATAAATCTATCGCTTTGACGGTGCCACTCGAGCATGGTAAAATACTGGCCAATAGTTATGTATTTCTAGTATCAGATCTGTACCGTTGGATCAAACTACTGGCCAGTATATTAGACCGAAAAGCTCTTAAATTAAGTAATGTGTGTGTGTTTGTGCACAAGAAGTTCAGTTCCTTATGCAGAAGTGCATGAACGCCGCCACAAGTGCGCCAGCCTTCAGCTTGACGCTCCACGGGATGCCATAGCTTCCCTTGCCTACGAGTCCTCTCATAAACGGCCAGAAGCACAGCAACAGCCAGCCACAACACACGAACTCCCCAACGCCTGGGCCTTCTACCGTGCCGAAGACCACTCTCCATGCTCCAATAGAAATCGCGGCAATGGTCACGATTGTGAGTGCTGTAGGAGGTATGAAAACCGGCGATGAATCGAAGGTGAACCGCCCCGGGTCAGCGTTGTCATCTTCGTCAGATGCGGTCTTGTCCTTGCGGGTGACCTCGAACACCGTCTCCGAGAGACCCAAGGTTTTGAGGAGCACGGTGAGGAACGCGAGGAGCCAGGCCGAGGACGACGTGATCCGCTGCATCCTGTGGTTGTTCCACCAGGCACGGGCCGAGACCCGGCAATCCATGTACTCCATGAAGGTGTATATGTTGAAAAACAGGAAAAGGGCTAGAGGGATTCCAAAGCCAGGTTCAGATGCCTACAGGAGTAGAAAAGTTGAGGTGAGAGATACAAAATAATGATATGAAATAATAAGACTCAAAATTTCGATGGTGGAAGGTAAGAACCTTTGGCAAAAAGGCCTGGTTTGCAAGGAGGCAGTAAGGCCCTAGCAGTGCATAACACAACTCAAAGACTGACCTCACCGGCCATACGTCCATGATCAGATAAGCAAGACACTGCCGGAAGTCCAGATGCTTGAATATACAGAGAAGGATTGGATTGTTCCAGCTGATGAGTATCTCGAAAAGGCCTGTTGCCCATCTCTTGTACTGGGTTAGGCTTGCAGGTCCCCCGGTTGGTGCGCTGCCCAGGAACGCTGGCGGGTCGGGGTTCAAGAACACTGACCTCCAGCCAGCAGCATGAATCCGTTGCCCGGTGAGAATATCTTCAGTCATCGATCCGTAAACCCAGCCAACCTGGAAGTACATGGAGCTGTAGCAAATTCTGCAAAATGCATATACCAGTTTACTGTAGCGGAACCTGCAAATGGCAGTACTGGCATACCTCCTGACCCCAACAAGTGCCTGTTTCGTAGTTGCAGGTGGATACTTCTTTCGCCGCTTCGATGCGACTTTGTAAATCCACTGCTTGTGCTGCGAGGATGTCTCCAGAAATGGTGCTGCGAGCGGATTCAGTCAAGTCATTTGAAGTGCCAAACTTCATTTGCAGTTCCTTGTAAGATGGCGATCCTGACAAAGTACAACACTGGTTGTAAGCGTACAAAACTTAATTGTCAAAATTTTATCTTCTTCCGGGTCCTGACAATCGCAAGTTTGGACTAAGATTTCACCTTTCATATTTTTAGATTTACCGTTGACTGAATCTGGTGGTACGCCGTAAATAACTTTTCTTCGGTGAAAGCAGCCCGTCCCACCGTAAAACATGCCTTGCAGCCCGGCAATTCCCCATCCGAGTTTCTGATTTCACCAGTACGGAAAAAGATTGTTAGCAACATTTAGTGTATTTGCCAGCACAGAAAACGAGTGTGCTCATCTCGCACCTGAAATATAACCACCATCTGGTTCCCGAAGGGGTCATCCTTGAGACCGCCATAGAACTTCTGCGGCGACTGAACGAACCCGCTGTGGACCTCGTCGTCGAACCCAAGCAAGAGGCACATGGCGTGGAGGACGACCTGCGGGTTGTTCGCAAACATGTCGCAGTCCACGTTCAACATGATCGGAGCATTGGTGAGCACCGCGGACACCCTTGTCTGCGCAAGGACGAAGCGGTTAGTCTGAACCCCTGTGTCACTGAATTGTAGTACTAACTGTTTATCGGTCTATCGGAACACTGACCAGGACATTCATGGCCCCGGCCTTGAAGTGGTGGTGGTGTTTGGGGCTCTTTTCCCTTGATACGTACACGAGACTTGGCAACACCTCTTCTGCTGCCTTGCTCCTGCTGCTGTTGTCCCACAGGACCTGGACTCACTCGTCGTCACCCAAAGTAAACGTTGTGTTAATATACTGCAAATATTTCTGAACTCTCACTATATATAGCCAAGAAAGCCCCATGTGCCACAGATATTTATACAGCAATCGTGTTACTTGTGTACCTTAATTATCGTCGGATGGTTTCCGCGCTGGGCACCCAAGAACTCGGCGAACTCACCGCCGCGCCGGACCAGCGAGTCCTCGGTGGCGTTCTCGATCCGGCCGACCAGCTTTTCATACTCGCTCTGCAGGGAACACAGAGAAAAAACATGTCCGATGGAGAGAACACACAACCGGAAAACTGTGCAACTGACGTGTTATGTGAAGATGATGTTCGTCGTTTGCAAAGAAACAGTAGCCAGGTGACGGCTGACCTTCATGGATGCCCACTCGCGCAAGAACTCGTCGTCGGCCGCACCGCGCTCCGGCCCGGAGGAGGAGAAGTAGACGAAAGGAGCCCTGACCTTGACGTCGCGCCTCTTGCAGAACGGCACCCAGAGCCTGGCGAACCCCTCGGCCTCGCGCAGCGCGTAGAAGGTCACCGGCGAGCAGCCGTCGTCGGAGACGTAGCACGCCAGCTTGCCCGCCGGGTACTCCACGGCGAGCAGCGAGAGCACCGTGTTCACGGTCACCAGCGGCGGCTCCAGCTTCGGGTCCGCCGTCGTCACGAACATGTCCACCGCCGGCAGCTCGTCCATCCTACCGACCGAATCAGTCAATGCTCAGTACGGTACAACAAAATCCAAGAAGACAAAAGACGGTAAAATTACTACTAGCTAGCTAGACGCCACTTTGCATACGCGTCTTGTGTAAGCAGAAGACACGCGGCCGGCAGCTCGCCGAGGTGAACGGATGAGCCGGTGAACAGAGCGCGTCCGGAGCTGGTACCTTTCGGCGAGGCGTTCCGGGAACGTGTCGAAGCGGACGGGGTTCCACTTGCCGTTCATGTTGAGGAGCCACACGACCGTGAACCACGCCTCGCAGACGAGCGCGACGAGCCAGCACCACCGCGGCGGCGGCGCGCCGTCGTCGTCGTCGCTGCCCAGCACCGCGGCGGCGCGACTGGCGACGAGGGCGAGGAGCAGGGACAGGACCACCAGGTCGGCAAGCTTCCACACCGTGCGGCGGAGGGGGACCCTCTCCTGCAGCTTCGTCCTGGCGCTCGCCGCCATGGTTGGGGAGACTTGGCCAATCAAAGCAACTTCGCACCCGGGAACATACAAGCTTCCAAGCAAAGACAGGCCACTTGTTAGCTAGCACTGCGTATTTGTAGCTCCATTTGTCAGTGCCGTATCCTTTCCAACATTCAGATTTTCCTCTGCTACGTGTAGTAATAATTTAGATACTGAGACACGGTGTTTCTGAGAAGCATCTTTTTTATACACTAGATTGCGCTACGCGACACTGCAATTGCGCGAAATCTACGTCGAGGCTCCAGAAATGTTGTGCGACGGCTTGACTTTGGCAGTGACCTCGCGACGAGAGATAAGGGCGTCGCCCTCCATCACAACAAAATCTAAGTTTTTTTGTGACGGCTGGAATTGGAGAGTCCAAGAGGGCTTCTCATTCATTCGCGACCCGGCCACGGGGACCGGCGATGTGGAGACGTGCGTAGTGTGGTCGTGCACCACCCGATTGGTTGCGCGGCAACGGTCATGGGCGAGTGAGCAGAGTTTGGATCTGGCAGCATCGGCCGCGCGTATCCTGCATGATCCCTCGCGATAAGTACACGCATGGACAGATCCTTGGCGACGGCGACGGGCGCCGTAGTAGCCTCGTCTACCCGTGCTCACCTTGAGCTGACGCCCGCTGTGACTGTTCTTGTTTGGAACTGTTCGTGGCTGGAATGGCAGAGGATGTCCTCTGCTTCAACTGCGACTCCTGACCTTTACCTGAGTGGATTGGAGCGTTCTGGTCATCTTTAAATTGTTTTTATAGAAGTTT
>JAUNZO010002322.1:0-118100 GCA_031894775.1 Chloris gayana
CCTGACTCCAACATCAGGCAGGCAAAGACAAATATGCATGGTCAATAGCTATTGTACATCTGACTTCAATCTCCAACGGAGGAGACAAGCATCTATACATTTTTGTCTCGGAGGAGAGAGGGAAAGTAAAAATGCGGCAGGTGGGTGAGCGGGGTGGTGGTCAACGACGGCCGACGAGCTCGGGTGCGGCCACGGCGAGCTGGTGAGCTCGGAAGCGGCACGGGCGTGCGCACGGCGGGTCGTGGCGCATAGGAGGCGTGCGCGACGGCAGCATGGGCGTGTGGCGGCACCGGCGTGCGCGCGGCCGCACAAGCATGCGCGGTGCGGCATGGACGGGCGACCGGTCGCGGCGTGGAGGAGCCGTGCGCGCGACGGCATGAGCCTGTGTGGACGTGTGCACGGCGGGCCGCGGCGCGTAGGAGGTGTGCTGCGGTCGCCGCCGGTGAGTTCGAGACAGGCATGACAGCGGTGGGTGAGCTCGAGCGTGGCCGCGGGAGATCGAGCTTAGGCGCGGCTAGGCGGAACGGACGGCGGCGAGTGTGGGCACCGCGGTGAGCAAGCTCGGGCGTTCCGATGGGCAACGCGAGGTCGAGCGAGGTTCGACGGGCGGCACGAGGTTGAGTCGCTCCGATGGCGGGAGCTCCTCGACGAGGACGAGCGGGGAACTCCTCGTTCGTTGGTAGGGCGCGAGGGACGGCGACCTCCGCCAATGTGAGCAGAACGGGGACATGGACGGGCGTCCTCGGTCGCCTCGGATGATAGCTCCGGCGCGGGCTGCTGCAGCAGGAGGAGCACAGCGGCGAGCGGGGACCAGCGCGGAGACATAGATCCTTTTGCCTCCTCTTATTTGCATCGGATCGTTAGAGACAACACTTTTTTGCTTCCCTCATATTCACTGTGCATGCAATGTAAACATGGTTTTGTCTCCGAAATTTGCAAAACCTTGTTGGAGTCGGTCTAAGTCATTTTGTTGTAAGTCCTCGCCCACCAAGTGCATTATATTACAAAAACTACCCTATTTATACATATTTTTTTATAGGGTCGCTCCCTAGGGTTAGCAGGGAAGGGCACCATAGATTTCGGCGTTTGTGCAACGGCGGCCAGGAACAATCGTGTGTCGTGTCTTCATCTTGCACAAGGGGAAGGGGAAGTAGAGGGATGCACACCACGTAGCAGGGCTCCAAATGGAGATTTTTGCTATTTTAACCATGAAATCAGCGTGCTTCGCTAAAATGACCACGAAAGATTGGGCTTCGCTAGAATGACCACCAAACCGATGTCATTTACGTTAAAATGACCATGACCTAATTTTTGGACGAAAATGTCCTCTCCTTTCTTCTTCCTCTCCTCTCTCCTCTCTCCCTCCGGCGTGACCACTGCTTTGACTCGTCGGCGCCGGTCACCGGCGCGTCCGGGGCCGCCATCGCTCCTCGCCTAGGCCGGGGCCGTCGCATCCGAGCCACCGCGTCCGGGGCCGCCGCCGGGACAAGGGCTGCCATCGCTCCTACGCGCCCGCGAACAGGTCGGCGTGCACGACCAAGCCCACCACCGACGACGCCCACGCCGGAGCCGCCGCCGGCTCCTACGCGCCCGCGCCTAGGCCTCGCCGTCGATGCCCGCCCACGTCGAGGGCCGCCTCCGGCCTCTGCGGGCGCGCGGCGAGGCTAGCCCGCGCGGCCTGGCCTGGCCCCTAGCTTCGTTTGCACACAGGCCGGGGCCGGCGCCGTCGTCACCCAGGTCGAGAGAGGAGAGATGGCCGGACATGAGAGAATGAGAGAGAGAGGAAGAAAAAGGAGAGGGCATTTTCGTCTGAAAAATACGTCATGATCATTTTGATATAGAGGACGTTGGTTTGATGGTCATTTTAAGGAAGCCCAATCTTTCGTGTCCATTTTAACGAAGTTCGTTGGTTTCGTGATCAAAATAATAAAAATCTCGCTCTAAATGCGGTCGTGGTCGAGGCACGCTCAGACCCGGTGCGAGGCAGCACTAGGTCGGTTTCTGCGGCGCGCACGCGAGCGGCGAAGCGACACCTTGCCATGGCATCACGTACGGCCAAAGCGACAGCACCCAGGCGTGAGCCACGTTGCCGGGCCAGCTTCACTGCTGGTGGGCCGGAAAGGAAGAGGGAGAGGGTTGGGTTGCACAAAGGGAAACAAAGAATCGGCCCATGAGCGTCAAAACATAAAAAACTGATTCGAATTTTTTGCTGAGTGAAACTTGAGTTGAATTATTCAAAGAATTTTGATACATGCTAAGCTGTTATAGCATCTGGGGCCCTCCTCCTCGGCACGCCATAGCTCCTGTTGCTCCCGAGAATCCTATTCTACAGTCGTGCGCGTGCATCCCACATCACAAATCCAAAACTTATTCCAAACTTTCGTCTAAAACTTTGTTTTCTAAAGTTTTGCAACAAACTTTTCTAAAAATGAAAAGTTTTTCTAAAAGTTTGTTTCCAAAGTTTTGCTACGAAACTTCCAAACTTTCGTCTAAAAATTTGTTTTCCAAAGTTTTGCAACAAACTTTCCTAAAAATGAAAAGTTTTTCTAAAAGTTTGTTTCCAAAGATTTGCTACGAAACTTTCAGAAAAACTCTCTCACTTCAAACTTTGTTGTAAAACTTTCAAAAGAAAAACTTTACCTCCAAAGTTTTACAATAAACTTCCTAAAATAAAAAGTTACCGGTACAAGACTTTCCACAAACAGAAAGTTTGCTAGCAGGGCTCCTTGCGCACGCGCGCTTATTAGCCTTGCCCTGTTGCTCCTCCGTGATAGCGTGTGTCTGACCTTTCCCCCTCCTAATTTCCATGACAACTAGATGGGAACGAGAGACATGCCGGACACTAGAAGGGTCGGGATCAGGGTCGAGAATTTTACCTATGGGTATGTGGCTGGGTCGAAAATTTTACCCGTAGTTTGTGTGCTATATCGGGTGGGTATCTCGCTTTACCTGCCATGAACCTGACCCGTTGCCATCCTTACGCAAGACCCGCACATTAGTTGGGTGCTTGAGGATGCCTGGGCGCACACGGGCCTGAAATAAGGAAAATCCATGTAGAAGCCCAAGTTCCATGGCTCGAGCGACGACCGCCAAGACAAATTCTCTCTCTATATATAGCAGGTGACATGTGGAAGCTAGCGTGTCCTACGGTGCAAAAAGTTGTGTGTTAAATTTGTGATTTCTAACTGATTTTTCTCAAATGGTAAGTCATTTTCAATTCCATTTGAACCATTATGTTCTTTTTCATTAATGCATCAAAATCAGATCTCACATGCATAAGTTTTTTTTATTCTTCAAAATACAAATTCTGAATTTTGTACTAAAATTGTTCGAGCATTTAAAATCAATTGTTTCAATAGTTAAATGATTGTTCCAGTAGGTAAAATAGATTGTTAAAGTAGTAAAAATCAATTGTTCCAATAATTTTAAATTTTAAAATTTAAAATTTTAAAATTTTTAAATTTGTTCTAACATTGGAAACTAATTGTTCCAATGGTAAACATTAATTGCTCTACCAGCAGTGATTATCGATTGTTCCAATAGTGAAATTTTTTTATTCTAATATATTTTATATTCATAATTTTGAGAATTTGTTGATATATTTTAATTGTTATTTGTTAATTCTTCTAGCAGTGAATATCCACTGTTCGAGCATTGAATTTTGAATTTCAGTTATTCGAGTATTGAAAATCAATTGTTTCAATAGTTAAACGATTGTTCCAGTAGGTAAAATAGATTGTTCCTTTTGACTGCTGTGTAGACATTATTTGAGTGTCAACACTTCGTCTAGTGTAAAAATTACGCTTGTAAATAGATGTTGAAAACTATGCTATGAAAATTGGAATGGTTTCTGCTCATGTGGCTATTATGTTGCTGTTTATCTTTTTTTGCTGATGTGTGGCTGAATGAGCATGTAGCTATTCATCTGATTGGTGTTTGTTGTCCTGACAGTGGGCATTGCCTTTTTCGGCATATAATTGTTTTTTTTTCTGACAGTAGTCTTTGCATATAAAATGATGAAGCAGCATGTCACTTCATGCATTTCAGAATCTTTGTTCTTTGTGTGGCTGACACTTTGCACACGCTAGTACTAGATTATTTGCGGAAGGACTGGACAAAAGTCTTTAACTACAGCTAAATGCAAATCTTTTTATTCAATAGAAGGCAATGAATTTCCGATACAAATAACTAGTGTCACATAAACCTTGCTAGCATGGTCATCTGCATAGTACAATAAGGCGTACTGTTAAATCAAATTCAAAATGGCAAGTCAACTGGCATTTTTGAGAAAGTTTGGAAAAATCATGGTGAGTACAGTTTCAATTTTTTTTAGGGGAACTACTACAATTTCATTAAAGATCCTTTTAGCTACTTCACCAATAGGACAAGGTCTGCATTCGCCATAGGTCTGCATTCGCCATAGCGTGATACTGATGTACACTGTGATGACTCGGATAATATACAGCTACTGTTGTCCACAGTAATAACTGGTTTGGTTGCACATAGAAAAATATAATATCAGGATAGGACTAACAGAATATGAAGCTGAAGGTACATGTGCTGAAAAAATTTGAGTTGATCAACCCAGTCCGAGGACTAACATACAATTTTTTTGATGACAACTAACGAGACTAAGGAAGCAGACGGCTATATATATGAAATATAGAGAGATTTGAGATTACAATTGAGAAACATTATATAAGATAACGGATCTACATATAAATAAAATGAAGAGAGTGCTCCGTCACAATTGCTACACTATGACAACCACGCAAAGAAACGTAATCCCTATCAACCAGAGGAAAGGGGTGTGTTGTGACATTCCGGGAGACGTGGTTCGTTGGAACATTATTCAGAAAGGTGCCAATTGACACTGAAGGATTACACTAGAAAATGAAAAACTAGACAAGATACATAAAACATTTATTCTGCACCTATTCTTGTGAAGAAACAGGTGCTAACGTCGAAAAATTTCAACAAATATGCCACCTGACGGCGGCTCAGCTTAGCTTCTTAAATCTTACTATGTCT
This sequence comes from Chloris gayana, assembly GCA_031894775.1. Lineage (NCBI taxonomy): Eukaryota > Viridiplantae > Streptophyta > Magnoliopsida > Poales > Poaceae > Chloris > Chloris gayana. The sequence goes on from JAUNZO010002322.1 coordinate 5,032, forward strand.
TACGGGTACAGACACAGGATGCTTGACAACTCCGGTTCAGTGAGGACCCTCGTCGCCGTCCTCGTCCTCATCGTCGGTGAACTCGCGGGCGATGTAACCTTTTGTCTCGAATTCATGCCTCACCTTCTCGATGGCGGCGCTTATGATGGCGTTGTCGCGCCTCAAAAAGTCTTCAACCTTATTGACCAAGGAAAGGGTGTCCTTCCAAAACTTGTTATCGCTGTCCCTTTCTGCTAGCTCTGTGAGGGCCGCCTTGTTCTTGGGGAGCGGCCGGCTTTTGTAGTTGAGGAGCCTCTCCAAGTCCTTCTGTGGCATCACGCGCAGCTTCTTTTTCTTTCCCTTTTTCTCTTTCTGCTCATCAGCGCCGGAAGACTTGTTGAACTCGTCAGGGATTGGACATGGAACGAGCTCTTTGGAATCACCCCTCCTACTACCTCTCTGGACGTCCTCGCCCGAGACGGCGCTTGATGAGCTTGCCATTGCGGTCGACTTTACTCTCCGGCCTTCTACCCTTGTCGATTCCACAGAGGATTGTTGTTCCTTTCCTGCAATTCGATTGGATTAGTTGGGCGAAAAACTAAGAAGCGATGGGTTTATTTGTAGATCCTGAAACCGAGATGTTATCGGGGACGGAAAAGAACCGAGTCGGACGCGGTCGCACTCGGACTCGGATTCCAATCCGCAACGAAAGCAACGGAATTTTTTTATGAATAACGGACTTTTAAAATCATTTAATATTACTAATAGCTGGGTAAAAAATTTTGTAAAACAAACACCCTAATCGCCTTTTCAAAGGACGACTAGGCCTAATAGCCCCTGGGCGATTACAGTATAAATCGCCTCTTTACTGGGCGATATTAAAAATCGCCAACGGGGAATTTTTATATAAATCACCACTTGGACGGGTGATTTATATAAAAAAAACCTTTGAAAAGGCGATTGCAGCTTTACAATATTTTTTCTACAATATTTTGGTACAAAAATTTTATTTAAAATATCTACGCTTACTAATTTAATATATCACGATAAAGATAAACATAAAAACGTCCATTAATATATAGTACACATACGATCTTAATACATATAGTCATAAGATAGAAATATATGTCTCCAATAGTCTGAATAACAGTGATACCCAAAGTGATATCTTAATGCCTACCACGTTTAGGGGCAACCCCTCTAACCGTGCCAGGCCGAGGTAGCTTATGTCTCGCTCTCACATGGTCCGCAGAGTACGTGAGAGGAGATGGAGGTACTATCTGGCGACCAGGTCGAGGAGGTGGAGCAATAGATGTGACGTGCACGTCCTGTGAGGGTTGTGTCGGTAGTGGTGCATCATCGAACTGCGATACAGGAAGAGTATCGCCGAAGTCGAACGCTGGTGAAGGCGATCGTTGACCGTAACCATCTGATCGTGTAAAGATCCCATCGTCGTCGAAGTCACCGATAGGAGATCTTAAAATGTAATTGTAGTTAAACAAAAAAAATATAAATACATTTGTATGATACACGTAATTACAAACATAAATGCAATATTACCTGGTGTCATTTGTGACCTGCGTGAAGAGCCTGATGTGCCTCCTGGAGGTGGCCAAGTAGTGCTCTGTGGAGCTGTAATAAATTTTGAAATTAACACGAAAACTATTGTTTAGATAATATTTATTTTTAAAAATAAAGCAGATATATGTAATTACAAATATGAATGCATATATTACCTGGCGTCATTTGTGGCCTACGTGAAGAGCCTGTTGTGCCTTTTGGAGGTGGCCAAGTAGTGCTCTGTGGAGCTATAATAAATTTTGAAATTAACACGGGAACAATTGTTTAGATAGCATTTATTTTTAAAAAATAATTATTATATACTTACACAGACGAACACCTGAACTAGGAGGTGGTCTTGTACTCTCTGTAGTGGTTGTGCGTGCAGTAGAGTGCATATGTGGCAGAACTATGTCGGTGTCCGTTCTACACGTACAGGTGCTGAGCTTGATTACTTCCACATATTTGTCGTAGATCCTCTTCAATGACGTCGCCAACTCGTGTGTGGTGAGCTGAATCCCCTGCCACTTTTATACTGTCGAGTGGTATGTTGAGCATATAGCATACGACAAGATACTTTACGTGTCTCACAGTCACATTGTTTAGCTCTTGATCTTTGCCTGTCGTTTGTGTGCGAACTGAGAGCAGCACGAGAAGTGCCAGGCCAAGAAGGATCCTGAGAACGAGAAGAGCCACAAGACCAAGGAGGAGATGGCCGCCGTCGCTGTCCTGGGCGCCGCCGGCTATGCCTTCCACGAGCACCACCAGAAGAAGGATGCCAAGAAGCGCGCCGAAGAAGACGACGAGGAGTGAATGGTCCTGCCTACCTACGACATATCATGCGCTTGCTGAGATGTTTCTACCTTCAATGTACTATCTATCCATTTGTATGTTCAATTTGTGCACTAGAGTGATCTGGATTAGTCGCGTATCTAGGATTTCTTAAAATCCTAGGTGCTTTTCTCTGTCAAGTGTCTGTCATGTGTTGTCTCTTACAATAAGTGTGCTCATATCTATTTTATTTAATTTATGAGGTATGTATAACTTGTAACTTGAATCAACATTGTTTTGTACTTTGTTTCCTGCTACCTACTTACTGCTATGCAATGTTGGATGTCTGCAAAAAAGAGATGATGGTGTCATTTTTCTAGGATTTCTACGATTGATAGTACTAGTAAGTACTCCTACACTAATACTAGAATTTATTTATAGAATCTTTGATGGTCTCGTTGCCGACAAGATATGTACTCTGTCTGAACTTTGAAGAAAGAATTGTTCAAAATCCCTATTAATTTAATGATCTAAGAGATCTAAATTATTTCTATACATGAATAATTTGTACAATTTGACATATGTGCACTCAGAATTTGTAATCATTGTTGCTTGGAAATCTCTTGGATCACCAAAATTCTAGCCTTATGTATGGTGGCAAGGCAGAGGCACACATGCTCTTCCAGCTCCTCGGCGAGCCTCCTCGAGCTCGAGCGGCTCTTCCTCAGCTCTCTCACCATCTCCAGATCCTGTCGAGAACGTATGTCCCTTAGCCGCGGCGTCGAGCTGCTCCTGCAGCCGCAACAGGGATCCAGTCTTAGTGGACCGCGTCTTCTTCCTTGTCATTTGCTTCCCGAGAGCGATCGGGCAGAGCTCCGCGGACACCGGCACGACGAGGAGGCCGATGAACATCAGGTGTGGTGTGGCGCCGATGGCAACCGCCGCAGCCACACCGCACGCCACGACAAGGCAGGTCATCAACAGCTTCTTGACGGCCTTCGGGGCCTTCTACTTCCTTGCCACTTTCATGTGGCTCAATCTGATGCTTTGGAATATGGAGGAGTACCTATCGTGGATCTGCCTGAAGTTGCTTCATGTCGTCGTGCAGAAAGAGTTGCTTCTGTCAGGGAACGAATTGTTGAGTGCAAGAACAGCACAAGTATCATCAGCCATGCTTGCAAGGAATCTGTCCATAGAGCTGTAGCCGCTTTGGGCGGTCTCGAGGTTCCTCGAGCAGCTGAAGGCACAACAATGAGGCTTTGGCACCGGCGTCGAAGTACCCCGCCACTCGCGAGCTCGACCTCTCGAAGATGTTCTTCGGTGCATCATAACATTCTGAACAACCGGAGGGGTGAACTCATGCTGAGTCTTAAGAAATGCTTCCATTTCTTCCTCACCTAGATGTTTGCTTGATACGAAACATGCATTGGATTGCATCATGTTGTTGTACTCTTCGGTTATGTCCAGGGCATCCTGCGACCTCTCCATCCTTTCTGCAGAGCAATAATCACCCAACACCATAACCTTTTGCCCTTTCCAAATCTTGGATCACCAATCCTGATTCTCCATATCCTTGGCTTGGAACTCACCTCACCGGCCACTAGGCTTTATATTGAAGCACCATAGCACACATAAAAAAGAAATCTTCCAATTTGTCGTGTGTAGGGATGAAAACGGATCGGATACGGGCGGATATAGCTCATATCATATCTTATCCTGTAATTTTTCTCTTAGAAAAAGCTAGAGGAAATACCGGTGAGATAGAAAAGGTAGGAGAAGGTTTTATTAATTTACTAGAAACACAGGCATGTTATACTCAAAAGTTTAGTTGACGAGAAAGGTAGACAATCGGTGGCGGACCCAGCCACAAATTTTAGGTATGGCGAAGGCACAATGCAAATTTGAAGAAAAAGTGTAAAAATAAATGAAATATGGGTATAAATGAAGATGGTACCTCTTATGTGAAAAATATAGAGTGATTTTAAACCATAAGATCCATGAAAATCAAAAGATAAATAGCGTATACCTATAAATTCAAGAGAGATATGATCTAGCACTTCTAAGCCTTAGGCAATTTAATTTTCTGATCTTTCATGGTTTGAAATTTTTTCTTGATTTTATCAATAATCAAAAGTCCTCTCGAAGAAAATCGTTGTAACAATAAGGAGCATTGTTAATTCAATGAGTAGATAAAGCCACTTCCATTCGATGAACTGCTTCTAAAGAACCCCACCAAATCTGCAAATGTAACTTCGAGCCCTTTGATTCTGACCTCGGCACATCGGGAACGCGCCCATCTCCGGCGCTTGAGACCGGCACCACGGCGGCGCCGCCCATCATGGATGGAATTGGACACACCGATCTAGATGCGGAATAGAGTGGAGCGCGCTAGGAACGAGGACGGGAGCAAGGGGATTTAGGATTGTTTGCTTGATGGATTGCTGGACGTTCTTCTCGTCACGGGCCTTTAAACACTCAAGTCGAAACCTGTCTGTACTCAAATGGGCTCGCAACAAATAAAGCCTAGTGAGGCCCATACCCCTTCACAAGTCTTCTTCTTCCTTTGCCTGTTTTGGCTGCCAATGGACATCAGAAATATGCTCAAAATCCATGGCGTAACTCGATCTGCAGGACAAGGAAAGGAGGGGTAGGGATACCCCACCCTAGAGTTAGGTATGGCGGCTGCCATACCTTGCCATATTGGTCGGTCCGCCTCTGCATATTTTATTGTTTCATATGTTTACGTAGATATAAATTCAACATAAGCAAAGTTTATTGAATTTAACATTTTGAAAGTGTTCAAATGAATCTAATTCATCTTAGTTTTATGAAAAAAACTGAATTTAAATTAACCTTAACTATTTAAAATATTGTTCAAATTTTTTTTTGTTACATACCCTCTCAAAGAGATTAAAACTATACTCTCAAAATTTTATAAATTTGGTAAAACACAATCTATTGCTCCAAATGAATGAAAATAACTAGGAACAATTAGACATGTGCAAAATGGGGTGGTTTTGCAACAAAATACATTACGGGATAGGGATTCCCAATAAAATGACTTATGAGTGTGAATCTCAAACTCCAAGCAACATGTGGGGCAATTTATGCAGTTATCCCATTTTTTCTATATAAATAGGTGGAGTTCCATCAAGTTTTCAGTTTATAAAAACAATTCCTCAAATCAACTGAAAGAAAACTTCTGCCTTCTTAGATTTTTTTTTTGTTGGGGCAACTTTTACATTCTTATATGTAATTTGATCATTAGAGTTTTCACTTTGGATTAGAATGTCAACGAAACGAAGCAATATGAAAGATAGCATCCGGGGCTGCCTTTACATCAATAAATTGTTCAGGTTGACCTTGGTCAGTAGTTACAACAAAAAAAAATGAAACAATCGTCGACATGAAAGATACATCAGAAATTCCTATTAATTTAATTTAGAGTAAAATACATGAATGACCATTATATTTGTTGGCTTGTTTCAATTCAGCCATCGTATTTAGAAAAGTGTAAATCGTGGTCATTAAGGTTACTCAACCGAGTCGATACGGTCATTAGTTTGTATACGGGTGACATGGCTTGTATACTTGAAAATTGTACCCTCTAGTTTAATTTATTCAATAATATTCTAAATTAGAAAGTGTCTCGTTGGCTGCTCGTCGGTGTGTGAATACACCTCCAAATGGGGGCCTGTTAAGGCTCCCTTAGGATAGGCTCGGGGAAGAACGGATTTGCTCGCGCGTTAGCGTAGATGATTCAAGTGAGTAAGAACACGGAGAGTTATCCAGGTTCGGGCCGCACCGGGTGCGTAACACCCTACGTCCCGCTGGTGTATGTATTCGTGTGTCTCTCTCTTTACACCGGAGTCTCTCCTCCTTTTATAGGATAAGGAGAAGAACACCGTACAAGTACCGGGGGTACCCGGACACCCGGTGGGGGTCCGGTCCTTCCCGAGATATCCCGACACGATCCCGACTAAATCCGTTGCGGTCTCTTCTCTTTGGTTCGTGTTCCGAAGCTCTTCCTCCCTATTAGTCGAGAGCCCTTCCGCACCGTAGCCGCGCGGCTTCCCGAGACGCGGCGCACGGGGAAGACGCGCGCACGTCCCGTCGGGCCGCGGTGTCGCCACGAGCACTCGAGTGCCGCATTAACTCCGGGTGGTTGGGGCGTCGGAGGAAACTACCGCGAAGCTTCGTTCTCCCCCGACGCTCCCGCTCCTCCGGCTTTGCGGGCCTCGGGGACTTCGTGGCTTCGTGGGCTTCGCCGCCCTGCGGCCTTCGTCTTCGTTCGTGGGCCGGAAGCAGCCCACGCGCGGTTAGGGGGACCCCGATCCCCCTACACCGACAGCTGCCATCCTATTATTTAATAGTGTCGGCTGCCATCTTATCATTTAATAGTATGAGATTGCTATGGCATTGGTGAGCCTCAATGACGGAGCGAGCTAAAGTTGTAGGAGGTTGCAATTGTGCTCAGGTATGATGCAATTACTCGGATAAAATTAGTTGGAATTGTTTCATGAATTAGCATGCTTGAGGTATGCTAAGCAATTGGAGCTCAAGTTGGGCTAAATTGTTGCTATCAACAACAGTCACAACTTTTCCAATCTTGTTCACATAATAAGAGCAAGTACAACGTCGACAGTTTCATAGCCCATGTCGTAGAATACTTACATAGATTTTTTTAAGATGTGTAAGAGAGAGAGAGAGGGAGGTGGGAGAAAGATGTGGTTGTTTCGCGAAGCAACCACCTCATACGCTAGAGAAACAAGACATGAGGGGGATAAATGAAAAGAATTGCAATTGGTTGTCAATGTTGAATTTGTCTAGAACTGCATTTTATCATTAGCCCAGCCTATGCTACAACACTCAAATACGTATTAACAGAGAGCTAATGACCGTATCGACTTAGTTGAGCAATCTTAATAGCCATGATTTACACATTTCTAAATACGATTACCAAACTGAAACAAGCCAACAAATATAGTGGCTATTCATGTATTTTACTCTTTGATTTATATTGCTATATATCTCCATTCCTGATGGCCACAGGAGAACATGATCCTACTTTTTTTTTGTAATAGATCGAAAACAATAAACTCTCGGTACAAACTGTGGAGGGAGCCTTTAAGTTTCCAATTTCTGAGTCAAAATATAACACATGAAAGACAACGGAAAGGAAATTCTACTTTTAAAAAGAAAAAACGGAAGTTCTTCTGTGGCCATTGTATTCCACTATTCGACCGTGAGCACATGAAAGACGAATTATGTGATGATTTTGTGACATCTTCAGTTATACTGACATGTCATAAAAATGATTGCGATTGCAGTTGGAAGAAATTCAACAATGTCTCTCAAAGATTCGACATTCACATAAAACTGACTGATTTCCAACCACATGCTAGAATTTTCTGAGCTAGATTTCATGATGGCACACAGAGGCTACACAATGTGTCTGAAATTTTGCAAATGGAAGAATAACCTAGCTACAAAATCATAACTAGCCTCATCCCCCACACAGGTCACTACTGTCAAACATAAACCTAAGCAGATAAGTTACAATGGAGATTTCACGAAGAATATCCATTGTTAATGAGCCAGCCAATCTACTCTTGTGGAGGAGGCCCACGGCCCCTGCCACCACGTCCACGCCCACGACCTCGGCCCCGACCACGTCCTCGACCACCATCTGTATCAAAAGAACATTAATTACAGAGGGAAAACAACTCCTATTTGAATAACATAAAAAGGAATAGAACATAGAGTATTTAACAATGCAAAGAATATTGTTGAAAAACCAATTTTAAGATAAACATTTAAATTTAAATGATTTTTTTTGTTCATGTTCGTTTTAAAGTACTTTATGAGAGCAATTTCTATTCACAAAGTCCAACTATATAGAAAAAGTAAAGTTGGAACTTCAGATCGGTTTTTAAGTTACCAAATCGAACTAAGAAAAGACTAACCATGCTCTTGCACCGGTGGTGCGTTGTAGTACTCCATATCATTGTATCCACCAGCTTCTTCCATTTCATAACCGTTACCACCATAGCCACCCCTTCCAGGCCCCATTTCATAACCGTTACCACCATAGCCACCCCTTCCAGGGCCACGCCTTCCCCGTCCCCTACCTCTGCCGCGATATCCCCGTGGTGCCTCCTGCTGGTATCCATTCTCATTATCATAATCTGCTCCACCATTGTTGTACCCTGCAGCATAATTATTATCCAAATGTGAAGGATCAGGAACCAGGACCAGTACAAATTAGTTTTGCAGCAGTCAAATGCAAGAAAAGAAAGTAGCATGAAGTTACCTCTTCCCCTGCCCCTGCCCCCGCGACCGCGCCCCCTTCCACGACCACTTGGCACTGCCTCGCCACTTAGTACTGCCTCTGCATCTTCACCGATGTCATTTACTGGTCTGACCTGATCAGCTGGAATTGGTGGCTGGTAACTGCAAAATACTAAGTATGTCAGTTATGCTTCACAAAGAGATAGCATGAGGACACGAGAAATTCATAGCATCTGACAGGCACTATGGTTGGGGTAAAATTGCTCAAGTGAATCTGAGATTAGATGTTTAGCTTATACAATTTAAGATCAACCATATGAAATATTTCAGAGAGAAACTCTTAGCAAAATCACCTTTTAAAAATCTGAGATCCATATCCAATCTTGGCATGATATTTAAAATTGAACTAAGAGCATGCAATAAAATAAAATCTTGTGCTTATTTAAATAAAAAGAGCAAACCACAATCCAACAACATATATGAGAAACTAGGTGAATATGGAAAAGAAGGGAGGAAATAAACAGAACAGTTGTACTAACCCAGGGGATGATGTATCCAGCTCCTTCTTTGACAGCTTAATGGTAACCAAGGAAACATGGCGAGTGGTCTCAAGTCTGTCATATACAAAAAAGGATATTATGCTAAATCGATCCATCTCTCAAAAATAGAAAGAAGTAAAAGGAAAATACTGATCGATACTTACGTGACAAGGCCTTCCTCTAGCGGCTCCCAAGTGTCTGTAATATCAAGTGACTCGATCGAGGTGTTCTGGTGGAGACCAGCAATCCTTCTCTGCTCAGGCACATTCAACAATTCAATGATTTCCATAGCTACAAGGTGCATCTCCGTATTAGGAAACAATTTGATTAGGTTGAAATTTCACCTTGAGAAGCTCCACAATGGCAATGCTCTTGTTGATCGCCCTTCCCATAGCCTTGATGACAATTTCATCAGTTCCTTCCTCCTATAATAGATTGTGAAAGAGAAGGTTAGAACTTTAATTCCAGAAGAAACAGTAATAAATATCAACTGTGATCCAAAAACAGGGATATTCTACTGACACGCGTTACAAAATTTTAAAAAATCGACCAAACAGAGACGGCAGCAAAACTTTCCAAGCCCACAAGGGACGAATCTCTTCACAACAGTACCAATGTCACATCTACAACATATGAGGCACTTCAATTACAAGAACATATGGCAGTAGACCCTAATTGAGTTCTAGGTTCGTTAGGTACTACTAGCCCTAGCAACAAGAAAGTTGCATCTCCGAACAGAGACCCCGCAAATCCACCATCCGCAACGGCAACCACAATAAAGAACCGTTGCGGCGCAAAGTCCCTCCCTAATGAAGGGTTCAAAATTAAACTTCGCAACCAACGCCTACTTAATCGAGCCCTAGAACAGTAAATCATCCAAATTCGAATCCCCCCAATTCGGCTCGCGGCGCCGCGAGCGAACCGAACCCGCATTAAACCCTAACAAAAAAGTTACAGGGGAAAAGCCCGCCAAAATCGAGACTTTTTTCTTCCCTCCAAGGCCAAGCTAGACCTCCACCGAACGGGCGAAACCGAAGCGAGGAAGCGGTGCGGAGGCAAACCTGGAGCAGGGCGAGCGCGTAGGTGATGTAGTTGCGGGTGCGGCCCTGCGCGGTGATGCGGATCTCGTTGGGGCCGAGGGGCGACTCCTCCCGCGGCTTCTCCACCCTCTGGTACCGATCCATCCCAGCCGCCCTCGACGGTGACCTGCTTCCCGGCGGGAGAACTAGACGCGGGACGGCGGAATCGAGAGCAGGCTCCAGACGGGCTTCGCGGACTCGGCGGGTGGTGGTTTTGCTCTGCCTCTGCGGTTTGCGGCGTTGAACTCGTGATGGTTTCGAGGAGGGGGCGGGGGCTGGCGGTGATATAGGCAGGCCCGGAAGGGAAGAGGGGGAAGCGTGGCGTGGTGGATAGGGTTTGATGCTACGGTCGGGGCCGACAGGGACACACGACGCGCCGGCTTGGGACTTCGGGCTCGGTCCGCGCGCGTCGGGGAATTGGGCCATGTTCGTTTTCTGTACTCTAAAATTTATAAGCATTGTCATATCAAAAGAAAATCTTACTATTTATAAATATTTCGACTAATTTAATGACAAAATTCTATTGACAGATTGGTGCTAATTTTCGAGATGAATCTAATAAGCTTAATTAATTTAAGTTTTGTTAAAGTGATGCTATAGTAACCGTCTTCTAATCATGACTTAATTAACCTTATTAGATTCGTCTCGTAAATTAGTCTAATTTATTTTATAATTAAACTTTATTTAGTACTCTTAAATAATAAGGCCCTGTTCGTTTTCTCGCCTCTAAAATTTAGCATCGTCACATCAAAGAGAATCTTACTATTTAAGAATATTTCGATCAATTTAATGGCAAAACCTTATTGATAGATTAGTGCTAATTTTCGAGATGAATCTAATGAGCTTAATTAATTTATGTTTTGCTAAAGTTATGCTACAGTAACCGTCTTCTAATCATGACTTAATTAACCTCATTAGATTCGTCTCGTAAATTAGTCTAGGGGCTCGTAATTTATTTTATAATTAAACTTTATTTAGCACTCCTAAATAGTAAGATTCTTTTTGATGTGACAGCTATAAAGTTTAGACCTTAGGAAACGAACACACTCTAAGGGTGTGTTCGTTTCCAGGTATATAATTTTTAGAGGAGTCAAATCAAAGAGAATTTTATCATTTTGGAGTACTAAATAAAGTCTAATCTCGAAACTAATTGCAGACTCCCTATCTAATTCACGAGACGAATCCAACGAGGGTAATTATGATGTTATTAGAAGATGTTTACTGTAGCATCACCGTAGCAAAACATAGATTAATTAGGATCATTAGATTCGTCTCGCAAATTAGAGGGGTCCCGACATAGGTTTTGTCATTAAATTAATAAAAGTACTACTTAAATAGTAAGATTCTCTTTGATGTGATGGGTATAATATTTAGAGGACGAGAAACGAACAGCGCTAAGATTCTTTTCGATGTGACAGCTATAAAATTTAGACCCATAAAAGGAACACACGTGACTTCGACACGGTTTACGTACAACTTTTTGGTCCGGTTCAGTGTCCGGTCCGGTTCGTTTGTGGATTGGTGGGACCGCGTGCGAGGGAATCTCGAGGCGTGGGGGCGAGAGACTTCGTGGCCGTTAATTCCGGAACGGAGTGGTGCTTGAATTCCCGTCTCTTTCTTTTTTTGGGCGGAAACAAAGAAGAATCCTGGTCCAGTTCCGGTGCTTCGTAACAAAAACATAAACGTGATAGTACGTGACGATTACTGATTATTACGCACTGTAACAAAAGAAGACTACTATAGCAGTGCCATGGAGAGAGAATAGAACGTTCCATGTCATAAAGTTTCAATTTGTGTAAAAAAATCCTGAATGCACGAGAAGCTTGAATTTGTCTGATCATCCACCTCGGTTGACTGCATTCTCTTCACATGTCATACAGTTTCAATTTGTCTCATCATCCACCTCGGTTGACTGCATTCTTTTCACATTTCTCCTCGCCTTCTTCGGATGTGCCATCTCAACAGAGGTTATAATCGATGAAGCTTAAGCTCTATGATCCACACCAAACCACGGCCCTTGCACCTTTCGGCCCAATCGACAAACGGCGCGAGCTCACTCACTCACTCGCGCTCACGTAGAATTCAGAAATATGCTCGCGCTAACTACCATATTTTTAGTCCCGTACTGGGCAGAGAAACCGGCGCGGGTAAGCAGAAATGAGCGGCTGGGGCTGCGAATGGCGTGCCGCATGAAGGCACACGCAGAGCACGAGTGTGTGTACCTCGTGTGCTGGTGGCATGGCGTGCGGTATGTTCGCCTAGCTAATCAAAATCACAGCATTCATCTTGTAGCCACCGTCTAAAATTGCAAGCGCGTGACACGTGCGCCAGGCAATCATTTTTTTTAGTTTCAGCAAAAATTCTTTGGCGATCCCCTAATCTACAACAGTTTTTGTTACTCAGAACGATTCTTTGGTGATTCCCTGTTCTTTTCATTAGCACCATATCCCTAATCTACAACAGTTTATGTTACTCAGAACGATTCTTTGGTGATTCCCTATTCTTTTCATTAGCGCCATATACAGTAGATGTTTATTCAGTCCGTAGCGTAATTTTAATTGTGGACACGGGAACTAAAGATATGCCACAATTGTGTGACGTACAAAAAAAACGAGGAAATAGCTAAACAAAGAGATTTTTTTTTTTTTGATAGGAAGCTAAACAAAGAGATGCATTGATAAAAGAGAAATGTAGACGGTAAAGTGAGGATGACAAGTATTAGACCGATCATTTTATCTTATCTCACTTTTGAATGCTATAACGTTCTCTCGCAAAAAAAAGTATATATACTATATTGTAATATTGTGTACCATCTATTGAAAAATGAGAATGACAAATATTGTAGTTGTAGAATAATATTCTTATTTTATAAAAAAATAAAGGTGCATTCGAATTTTAAATACTCTAAAGTCTAAAATACTTTACACAATTCTTCATTGAATTACCTTTCAATATGTATAGATATATTATCTTCTATTCTAAAATAGTCACTTTCAATGTGTATAGGTATATTATTTTATCTTCATAAAAAGTATATGTATGTATATTATCTTTAGTGTGTAGAGTATTTTCCCTCGGTAAAAAATACAGTATCTTTTAAAATCTAAAATACTTACCTAGACTTGGGCTGTTGGTTCAATTCCAGTGCCTTATCTTCTGGTTCAGGGGCGGCTGGTATGGCAGAGGAGCCAGATGCGAGCCTTGTGGTTCAGGTGGGGCTCCTGCCCGACGAGCGGAGACCATGTGAATGTGATTCAGGTAGGGCTTCGGACTGACTGAAGGCGCATCACATGTGAGCACTGAGCAGCAAGATTGCCATGGACATGGACCCGCGGTTACAATCCACGGGGCCAGGTGCGAGCCTTTCAAGCGCTCATCGCCGAGAGCGGCAGCCCCGGTTTCATCGAGGGCATGACGGGTCACTCGGTCAGTATCTACTGAATATTGATGGAACTACTACAAGAAAAAAGTTAACAAGTACGTATGCATTGTCCAAATCCAGCACAAGTGTGAGATGGACCTACCATAACCCAGGAAAATATAGGGTTAAGAAAATTTACTGAAAGAAAAATAACGGCAATCAGGCCCATGGACCTAGTGATCCTACAAGTAAACTCTTGCTGCCTAGAAGAGACACTCAAGTCCCAATTGCCTTTGCAAGCCTTTTTCATTAATTCTAGTTCCTACCTTAGCTCTTCTAACCATTTTATTTCATTCGCTGTAGAGTTACTGATATGATTTTGTGTTATAAATAAGCTAGCAATCATACAGTTCACTATGAGTTTTAAAGTTAGATTGGCAACCCAGATTATAGTTGGTCCATCCCTGAAATATTTGCAAGGTTGTAGAATGATCCCTTCTTTTTCATGAGATGTGCGTAAGTTCCAATCTCCACCACCTTACCCTCTCCTAGGAAGGCAATTGAGTCAGCATTCCTGATTGTGTTTAGTCGATGAGCCACCATGATTGTTGTCCTTTCTGAAACGAGTCTATTAAGAGCTTCCTGCACTACTTTCTCTGACTGTGCATCAAGAGCACTAGTGGCTTCATCAAGTAATAATATTGTCGGATTCCGGATTATTGCCCTTGCAATTGCAATTCTTTGCTTTTGTCCTCCTGAGAGCTGTAAGCCGTGCTCCCCGCAGTCACTATCATATCCATCCTTCAGAGATCTGAAAAGAAAAATATAGGCCTTCAATTACATATGTTGGATAATTCAAGTTAGTTCTTACCAAAAGCATGCTAGTGTAGTATTTTTTTTGATGGTGGGTTAAGGATGAGAAATTTTTAATACTTACGAGATGAATTCATGTGCATTTGCAGCTTTAGCAGCGTCCACAATTTCATTTTCATTAGCATCAGGTTTGCCAAAAGCAATGTTGTCCCTGACACTGCCTGGAAATATGGCTGGCTCCTGACAAACAAGAGCTGTAAATCCTCGATACCAAATAATATCCATATCTCTCACATCAGTACCATCAATCTGTATAGTACCTCTGTCAGCATCATAAAATCTCTGGATCAAGCCTATGATAGTAGATTTACCACAACCACTTTTGCCGACAAGGCCTACACTTGTTCCTGCTTTCACGTGGAGGCTAAAATTCTGCAAGATACGGCATTGCAGCCTTGTTGGGTATGCAAAATCAACATTTTTGAACTCTATTGTTCCCAAAATTTGGTTCTTTTGATTGCCATTTCCCACCTGAAATGAAGCTCTCACTATATCATGATTCATCAAAGTAGAATTAAAGCTTCTTAATACAAAGATATACAGTCCTCCTGCATATTCTAGAAAAAAACAAAGTATAATTAAAGGATACTGGTCTATCTTCCATAAGATAGTCATTAGAATATTCAGTTTTTTCTTAGAAAACAAAATATTCACTGATGCATTACCTGTGAACTTTCTAGGCAGATAGATTTTCGATCTAGCACTTTGAACACTGAAGTAACAGCATTTCTCCCCTTTGCTAGATCTGATGTCATGCTACCAGCCTCAGCAATCAGCTTTCCTGTAGTCATCAGGACAAAATAGGTTTTAAAGGCATCTGCTGCAGAGATCTCCCTGGATTGGACTAATATTCCAGCATACCAAAACTCCAGTGCCCTTGATAAGAATAAGAGGCAAGGTGACAACCCTGTGGTGATCCCTGCTACCCATGACTTCTTCCTTGATTTTCTTAATGGTTCTTCTTGTGTTTTATCGAAAATCTGAAGAACCTTCAATGAGCAGCCAAATGAGGTCACCATCATGTGATTTTGTACAGCTTCTATGGCAACTTGAGTGCTTTGATGTTGTGCCCTCACCAAGTCCCTCGACACATTTGAGAGAATTACCTTTTTGGCATAGTAGCATATCATTGTAGACGGTTCAACAGCTATCATGACAACTGCAAGTTTCCAAGCTAGTATCAAGCCAATAGTCACAGCAATTGTAATTCCGGAAGCAATCTGAAGAAGTAAGGAGATTCTATCTGCAACAATGGTTTTGAAAAGAGAAGCTTCATCACTTAGCCGTGAGCATAATGAACCACTTGAATTAGTTTCTTCATCAAACCATGCAGCCTCAAAGGTTAACATCTTTTCAAGTACTTGGAGTCGGATGCGTCTAACAAGATGCACCCCCAAATATGCAAAGTTGTAGTGTTCCAACAGATTGGCCAGAATGGATATCAATGATAATGAGCACAGGATCATGGCATAATGGCTGATAATTGCATTCATCTCATTGTGATCTTGAACAAAGAACGCAGCAATCATACCTCCCATGGTTATGGCGTAGATGGGTTGCACAGAACCATATACTAGTGCAGAAATGATACCTACAGTAGCTTGCTTCCACTCTGGTGCGTTCATTACAAGAAGCCTAGAGAAAGATGGTGCAGGTGTTGAAACAACAGAATTATTTTCTAGTGAAACAAACGGTGTAACTGGCACAAGACTATCTCTGCACACACTAGGATGACTAATATTGCTCCTTGCCATGGGGGAATCTGTAACTTGTTCAATTTCTTGAGTGATGTTAGCATTAACCATCTTTTGAAATTTTGCAAACCTCGAATACAGGCCACCCTTGCTCATTAGTTCATCATGTGTACCCAGTTCAGCTATTCTACCACCATCAATGACTGCAATCTGATCAGCATTCATCACAGTTGAGACCTTATGGGCTACTATCTGATGCATATTGGGGTATTATCAATGTTAATGTTACAATGGAGATTTTATAATCTTTTCATAAAGTGTGATATTGGAGGCAAGGACAACTTACCAGTGTTGTTCTTCCAATAGATGCTTTATCAAGTGCAGTCTGCACCAGCTTCTCTGATTCTGAATCTAGTGCACTTGTGGCTTCATCAAGAAGAAGTATAGCAGGGTTTTTTATGACTGCTCTTGCAATGGAAATTCGCTGCTTTTGACCACCTGATAGCAATGCTCCACGCTCTCCAACCTGCAAGAATTGTGTCGCAAAAGGCAACCTTAAATAATGGGAGACAGGATCATGGTGTCTGAATGTCTGTTTTCTTGTGATGCGTATACCTTGGTCTCGTATTCCTCGGGAAGTCCTATTATGAAGCTATGGGCATTTGCTATTGTGGCTGCTGCATAAATTTCAACAATGGTTGCATCTGGTTTGCCAAACAAGATATTATCTTTTATTGAAGTACCAAACAATGCATGATCTTGGCTGACAAGGCCTGTTTTGCTCCTAATCCACTTGATTTGGAGCTCCTTAATGTCAACACCGTCAATCTTGATAGATCCTTGAGTGGCATCATAGAAACGCTGCACCAATGCTATTGCTGTTGACTTGCCACTGCCGCTGGAGCCGACCAAAGCAATAGTTTTTCCAGCTGGGATGAGGAGGTTGAAGTCCTTTAGGACTGCCACTTCTGCCCTTGATGGGTACACGAAGCAGACAGATTTGAACTCAATTTCTCCCCGGAATTTATTCAAAATAAGGCCTTCTGAGTTGTCCGTGTTGATCTCTGGCACACGGTGTATCTGCTTGAGAATTTTTGTGGTGGCAATAGATGCCTCAGTGAAATGCTTCAGTTCTGGGAGTGCCATCCCAAGGGACCTGTAGCATGTCAGCAAGTCCGTTACATTTTGTACTTTACACAATCAAAAGAAGCCATTGAATTAAGTAGGACAAAGGCCATGAGAACTTACAGGCCGCCCAGAACAAAGGAAAGTCCTGCAGCATATATCCTCCCTCCGCTTCCATTATGGTTCTGGACCAACCTGCTGCCATACCAAGACAGGAAGGCCCATATGGCAAAAGCAATGCTAGTGCATCCAACGGCAAGACCTTTCGCAATGCCTTGCTTAATCCCCAATTCGATCGTCTTGTCGAGGACTATTGTGTACCTCTGGATGATTCTTTTCTCAGCAGTGAATGCATAGATGGTCTTGATTGAGGCCAGTGCTTGCTCGACATGGGAGTTTGCTTTGGCATACTCACGGCGCGACTGAACAGTGAGATTGGCTAGGTATTTGCCATAGATAACCCCAGGAATTATGAGAAGCAGGACCAGAGGAAACGCAACCAGGGCCAGCCTCCAGGAGAAATAGGCTGAGAAGGCCAGCCCGGAGATGAAGGCCGTAATGTGCATCAGAAAAAGGGGAACCTGCACGAATCAATGAAGCCAATTCAATCAGTTCATCGGTCTCTGCTGTTATGTCTCGTTTCGAGTACTAAATCAATGGCTGGGCTTTATTTTCTCTCTTCTTCCTTTTGTGCGTAGTTCCTTTGTTTTGTGAGGCCTCAAAATTAATATTCATGTTTTTATGTCATTTCTATACGCTTACGCCAGTATTTTGTCCGTCCGTTGGGTAGGGCCGGAGGCTTCGTCTAAAAACTGTGTTTTATGACGGAAACCTTGCGTGTTTCTACATAATATAAATGTGTGTGGTGAATTAAAAAAAAAGAAATAAATGTGTGTGGCTGCTATATGGCGGACCATTTGGGTGCTTTTGTGCTGACATATTCCAGTTCTAAAGGTTTCTGAAGGTGAAATGAGTACGACTCTTATTTTCAATTGAGTAGGATTGCAACGTTTCCATCGTTTCAAATATGACGGTGCTTAAAATACTGGTGCCACGAGCCTAGATTCCAAATCTGAATTATTATTATTTTAATTCAGTGGAGGGGAGAATCGTGTAAATGACAACTGCAAGTGGTAAAATTAAGAACATACACAGCTAAAATGACTAGTTTACATATTTTGTGCTTGTTGACTGAAGCTGTTAGCTAGGGGAGTCAGCGCGGCGCACCTTCTCGGCGAGGACCTCCTGGATGAGGTAGGCGTCCCTGGAGATGCTGTCGATGACCTCCGACGTGGTGGCCTCGCCGGAGTGGAAGAAGGCGACCTCCTGCCTCAGCGTAGCCTGAAGGTACAGGTACCTCATCCTGCGCACCTGCCTCTCACTCGTCTTGCTCCAGCAATACCCTTCTGCGATGGCCATTCATCGTATTGTATACACCACTCATTTCTTTGTAAAATAAAAACGTATGATGCGAAATACAATTGGCAATGTGTGCGAAGTGCATATAAATGCACGAATTAATCGACAGAGCGGGAAACCGACGGAACAGAAGTTTACCCATGAACGCCACCGGCAGGATCGCGAGCGCCAAGTAGACGAAATTCAGGCACGACTGCAAGCAGGAAGAGGCGTATAGAAGGAGGCGCCAAGTCAGAGCAGAAAAGTTGGGCGGGGGAAAGCCGGCGCGACGACAACCGCGGGCACGAACCTTCTCGACGTCGTGCAATGGCGGCGCGCTCGACGCCGCACCGCCGAGCGAGTTGACCACGTCGCTCAAGAAGACGAGGAGCAGGTTGTTGGAACACCCGTCGGCGACGGCGCCGAGCGTGCCGAGGGCCATGAGCAGCACGTCCACCCGGTCCGCAAACCGGAACACGCCGCACGCGCAGCCGTGGGTTGTCGTCGAGCGCCGCTCGCCGCCGCTGCTGTCAGTGCCGATCTCCGTCGCCGGGACGCTCATCTCTTCTCCGTGTGCTTTAGCAAGCTAACAAGTGTGACTCAGCTTGATTGATGTGTTGTAATGTAGGGGCCTCGATCGGGGGTTTATACAACACGTCAGTACGGCAATGGGTAAGATCAAGTAGCATCTAGTAATCATTTCTTTCAGAATCGAAGCAGTTCGTAAATAGAGCCCATATTATTATTACCACATCGTGTACGGTCAAACTAATAACTCATTGATACATATTAAATCGTTAAGACTTGACCCCGGCCGGCCACCTTGCTCACACAAAATTATTTGGAGCATATGCAACTATTAAGCCGCCCGCTTCCATTTGCTCTCAACGAGACTAGCTATACCATGTGTTCTAGATTCTCTGATACCGAGAATTTTTGACACGGTTAGTTAACTAATTTCCTTCCCTCGACTGATGCAAGAGTTGTACGTTATCAGGTTATTCTACTCCTACTTACTACGAGCTCACTCTAGCTGGTAGTGTAATGTGTATGTTAGATGTACCACAAACGTATTGGAGCCTTAATTTTTCTTGAGTGATGAAGCCTAGGGATGCTTCAATGAAACACGTACGGTGCCTCGACTATCGACGTGAGAAACACATGCACCAGGTCAGTAATTTTGCTCTTGCTCATACTAGCTGCCCGTAGTATGATATTTGTGTCGTATCATTGCTGGACTTCCTCCAACTACACGGCCTTTGCACCTTTCGGCCCAATCGACAAACGGCGCAAGCTCACTCACTCGCGCTTACGTGGAATTCAGAAATATGCTCGCGCTAACTACCATATTTAGAGTCCCGTACTGGGCAGAGAGGCCGGCGCGGGTGAGCAGAAATGGGCGAATGGCGTGCCGCATGAAGGCACACGCAGAGCACGAGTGTGTGTACCTCGTGTGCTGGTGGCATGGCGTGCGGTATGCTCGCCTAGCTAATTTGAACCTCTGAAGGGGAGCCTCTACCCGCGCTCCCAGGCATCCTGCCTCGCCCGGATTTTTTACGCCGTCCGATCTCCATCTGTGGCGGGTGCATGCGCTGGGTGTTTTGACTGCCACGGTGAAAAAACTCTCCGTGTACTGCTTGCTGCGTGTCGCTCGACGGCTCGACCGTCCAACGCACCCCCATGCCGTTTCCTGCCCATGCCGTCGCTCGTCGCAGTTACTCCGGTGGTTGAGCCCAGTGAGATTTTTACCACCGTCTCCTCAGAGCTTCCTTCCTCTGCTAGATTGGTTTCGTCTCAGCTGTGTGCGGTGTTCCAGCTGCTCCCGTCCTTTCGGTTCGCTCGCTTTCTTTCAAGCTCTCTCCTTCCTTCGTGAGTGCTTTAATCTTTATACCTCTGATGGAGGGGAGCCTCTGCCTTGTTCCACCTTCTGCAGACGATCTTCCACCTTCCTCGTTGTTTTTTACCTGCTTGTTCTTTTTGGGTGGATCAGGTCTTATGATAGGGATCGCAGGCTCCTTCCATTGCCTTTCCTTTTTATGCTCTGATCTTTTTGTTGGGTCCATCCGTTCTTTTTAGTCTATTAGTTCTTTTTGGGTAGCTCAGCGTCTTGGGTCCGTTCTTCTTCTGAGGTCAGCTCCGTGGCCGCAAGATTTACCGTGTGTTTCTCTTTATGCTCCTTTTTTCCCCGGCCAACTCTCCAGGCGACGGATTCGTGTTTCCTTTTTTGATGCGCGTGTTGCTTTCGTTCCACCCCGCCTCAATTTAGCCTGCGTTCCCAGCTGCTTTCCCTCGTGCCGGGTGTGGCCTTCTCGGGGATGCGCCTCGCCGCTGCTGCTCGCGTGCGCCGTGCCTTTCGCCGTCGCTGCGCAGCTTGCCGACGCCCGCTCGTTGCCTGCCTGGTGCCGCCCTTAGGATCTGCGGAGGGGCCATGGCATGGCCGCATCCCGAGCTCTGCGTCGTGGCGCCGGCCAGAGGTCCGGCGGACCGTCGAGCGCTGCCTCTGTTTGCTGGTCGTCGGATCCGGCCGTCTTCTGTGCCTTCTCGCTTTTCGCCATGTTTTCCCGTGGAAGCCCCTGTTGATTGTTCTTGCTCTTTCTTATTTTTCCGTGTTCCTTTGCTTCCAATCCTTGATTTTCGATGACCCCTACATTGTTTCCGCAGGTTGATTCGTCCGTGCCCTCCGTTGGTGGCCAGGGAAGGGGTGTGCTGCCGATGGAGCCGTTTGGGTGAGGTATGTGCCTGGTCGTTTTCCTCCTTTGGTGATTACCGCTGCACATTACAGATCAGGCCCTGGTCTTACACATAAAAGATCATGTTGCACTTGTGCTTGTTCCTCCCATCGGCATTGTTGCAGACCAAGGGCTAGATAGGACGGGGTGCATAGCTGGATCGTTGGTTGGTCCATGTTGGATAGGCTTTTTCTTAAGATGCAGATATAGAGTAATCCTTTCCGTGAAACAGTAGGCCAGAGGTGCCCCTGTTAAGTAGTGGAATAGGCTAGAATAAAGGGATTTCAGGGTGCCATCATTTGGCCGCATACAGGGTGCTGATTTTCCGCAAGATAATCGCGGTGATTCCCCACCTTGTTACCATTTGGTTGAAGAGGTATTGAGATTGTTAAATAGACGCTGATAGGGAGGAGGTCCTTGTTGGCTGCTGCCTGCAAAGGTATTGACATCAGCCAGCGACAACGGATAAAGTCAGGGTGATTAGAGCCTTCCTTTGGTTTTCAACCAGGGATACAATTAGTGGTCTGTGCTGATTCTCACCATTCGTTCTTTTGGTTATTACCTAAAATATTTGGTTTCCGGCTCGGCTGAAACATCAGGAACAAAATGCCATATTAACGGATTTAGCAAACTGATGCAGTCTCAAAGCCTGGAACAAAGGATGTACTTCAGAGACATTTTTTTCCCCTTTTGATGCGGCAGTTACGGATTAGCTCATCTTCCCTCTGCAAAGGTCGTTACGCAGTATTAGTTTTGCCTTTAGGTTCAGAGTTGTGTGGTGGTTCTATGGAACACATACAAAGAAATGTTCGTCTCCATGGATGCCTCAGTGATGATTGTTGACATTGCTTTTTGGGTCAGATCAGTTGATATTAGTGTGGGATGTATCTGAAAATAAAACTGCTAATCTGTTTAGTTTGTTTCTACGTCTGGGTAGTAATTTGAGCAGCAAACGACGTTGCGTTGCCCTGTTGGGTTGCTCTGTTACAATCTGGGCCAGTAAAGGATCTTGGGTTCAGTAGTATGATAGTTGTATGGAACACATACAAAGAAATGTTTGGCTCCATGGATGGCTCAGTGACGTCCATTGATTGTTGTCGTAGCTTTTTAGGTCAGTCCAGTTAATATAGGTGCAGGATGTGCCTGGAAAAAAATAGGCTAAACTGTTTAGTTTGTTTCTACCTTTGGGTGGTAATTTGGCCAGATAATGACACTGGATTGACCTGTTGGGTTGCTCTGTTACAATCTGAGACAATAAAAGCTCCTGCCTTCTGTTATAATTTAGATGTCTTGCTAGGAAACAAAAGCTTAGCTGCGTAGTGTCCCTTGGATATATCTGCTCCCCGATTTACATGGCTTCTTATGTGTTTTTCCTCAAAGCATTAATTAAATTTTGGTTTGTTTGCCCATTCCCATTGTTAGGTTAACCAATCACAGATGCGGTTCCTTTGAGAGAATGTGTTAAATAGCAGGCTGGCAGGGAGGGACCTTCCACATGATTTCTTTAAAAGAATAATATATATTTAGGTAGCTTGCAGTGGTGCTGTGCGGATGTCATAGGGATTATAGCTCCATCTATTTCTGCTTACATCTGTGCTCTTGCTTTTTATACAAAGCTTTGGGTGCTGGTTTCCTATAAATGTTCCCGTACTCTGACGCAAAATTTTTATTCCTATGATTTGCTATGAGTTTATTGTTACCTTTGCTCTCGAGACCCTCATGTCGCTTTGCCTGGCCCATGTGCGTTGTGCGTTTCCTTGTTGCTGTTCCCGTGTGTTGTACCCTGTAACCTGATGTGCTGATATTGTTCCCTTTCTTGTTATGCAGCCGGTTCTTTGGCATTGGTTCAGCCACATCCCCTCCTGTTGTTCATGGTATGCTGCTGGTCTCACCCTGCCTCTGGCCATGTTATGTGCTTATATTTGTGTGTCATTCATTCCTTGTTCGGTGTGTTCCCTGGTTATATTTTAATTATGTGCGGTGATGTCTGTTGCCTATGTTGCCTATTTAACATGGTTCCTCTTTCTTTCTCTTTTCATGCCTGTGCCCATTAGGTGTCTGCCTGTCCTCTGCTTGCCATTTGATTGCTTCTAGATGCTCGCTGTTCTTCACTGAACTTTAAGATTTGCCCTCTCTGTCCGGTGACCTTTATACCCTCTTCGCTTTGGGATGAGTCGTAGGAGTACGTGGTTTCCTTGCTCGGTTTTTTTTGTTGCCTTTGCTCCTTCGCTTGTTACATTTACACCTGCGGTTCTTAGGGAAGCCTGCTCCTCCTCCTTTGTTCACTCCAAAGCTCTCCTTCAAAGAGTCGGCAGAGAACCGGAAAAGGAGGAAGCTGAAGCTAGATACTGCCCGTTATGGAAGCCCAGGTTTTACTCTGTTGTTGCATGTTCATTTCTTTGGCTCGTGTTGCCCATCGTGTTCTGCCGGACCTTTTTGAAAATCTTTGTTCCGCCCAAGGTCCCACCCAGGGCTGCACTGTGACCTCTTCTTATGCTCATTTTACCCAGGAATACATTGATTACTTAAAAGGTTTGTATTTTTCTCTAGCCTGATTTCCATGTCCCCCGTTTTGGCTGCCCCTTTTGATGTTCCGCCCATTAATTTTGTTCGTTCTTTTTTGCCCTCCTTTTTTTAGAGTCGTATGCTGGACGGTCGAACCATGGGGGTCCTGATTATAGGTGCAAGCATTGTGGTGCTATGTTTTGGTACTTTGAGCGAACTGAGGGGGGTCTGGTGGTCGGGGTGGCCCGCGTCCATCTTATTCTAAGTGCTGCAAGGGTGGTAAAGTGTACATACCACCCTTTAGGGAGCCGCCGCCTTTTCTCAAGCAACTTTTGAATTTCCAGGGCGGTTCTCGGTGTAGGAAGTTTTTGCAGCACATTCGTCAATACAACTGCCTGTTCAACTTCATTTCGATGGGTGCTAAGATTGATCATGATATAAACAAGGGTGGTGGCAATTATGTTTTCAAAATCAATGGACAAACATATCATCGTATAGGCTCTTTGTTACCTCCCGAGGGTTCTTCGCCTAAGTTTGTTGAACTGTATGTCTATGACACTCGAGAATGAGGTTGCTAATAGGCTTCGTGCATTAGACCAGACCGGGGACATAGTGGATGATCTAGACATTGAAATTGTAGAGGGGCTGCTTGAGATGCTGGATGAATTCAATCCGTTGGCTCGGACTTTTAGAATGGCAAGGGATAGGCTTAGGGACTCGGCGATGAGGTTGTTGCTGTTAGGATTGTTGGGGCTCGAGAAGGTGATCCAATCCAGTATGATTTGCCCACTACTGATCAGCTTGCTTTTTTGGTGGTTGGTGATTATTCTGTTGACACATACAAACGTGATATAGTCGTCCAGTGCAATGATCGTACCCTCCGTCGTATTTCCTCTCTTCATCCTGCTCTGATGGCTCTTCAATACCCATTGCTATTTCCTTATGGTGATCGTGGTTTCCAGGTTGGCATTCCATATATTGGTTCTGGTTCTAATAGGCCAAAACAAAGAAATAGGATGACCATGACAGACTATTTCCGTTACTGGTTCCATTATAGGTAGGGCCAACCCAATCCATACCTATGTTGTGGGCGCCTTTCCATGCAGGCTAGAGTTGATGCTAGGGCGCAAATAGATGAGGATAAGCTCCAATGGATAGTTGATAATCAGCCTAAGCTACGCGTTGAGCATTTCCAGGGAATTGTAGACGCTGTTGCTGGTGGTGCCACTGATGGTGACGCTGTTGGCAAACGAACGTACCTACCTGCGAGTCATATTGGTGGTAGGCGATACATGCTACAGAATTTCCATGACGCTGTTGCTATAACTAGGGTTTATGGCCCTACCGACCTCTTCCCGACTTTCACCTGCAACTCAAAGTGGGCTGAAATCACGGCTGGTCTTAGGTATGAACCTGGCCAAAAACACACTGATAGGTCCGACCTTGTTGTTAGAGTTTACCACATGAAACTCAACGAGATGCTAGCTGAAATCAAAGATGGGACAACCTTTGGTTCTATCGATGCAGGTGTGTCCTCGTCCTCTTATCAATGTCTTTGGTCACCGCCTAGGTTGCTGCACCATCTTTGTTCACTGTCCTTTCCTTCCCGCAGTCCTCCATACGGTGGAGTTCCAGAAACGGGGCCTTCCGCACGCACATATGCTCATATGGTTGCAGGCCAGCGTCCAGATGACGCCCGACTGCATAAATAGCTTTGTTTCTGCTGAGATCCCAGACCCGGAGGTTGATCCTCTTGGGTATGCTCTTGTTGCCGAGCACATGATGCATGGGCCCTGTGGTCCCTACAATAAAAAGTGTTCCTGCATGAAAGACGGTGTCTGTTCAAAAGGCTTTCCAAAAGAATACAATGCTGAGACTAGGGTGGATGACCAGGGGTTTGTTATCTATAAACGCGAAAAACCGACCGGTATGTCAAAAAGGGTGGTGTTAATCTAGATAACAGGTGGGTGGTCCCTTATAATATGGCTTTGCTAAAAAATTCCAAGCCCACATAAACTTAGAAATATGTAACAAAGGCCACCTGCTTAAATATCTGTTCAAGTATGTTACGAAAGGTCCAGATTGTGCAAAGGTGTATCTTGAGCGTGTTCAAAAAGGCCAGGATGCTCCTCATGACGCCGAAACTAGGACCATCAATGAAGTCAAAGAATATCTGCTTTGTCGTTACATATGTGATCCAGATGCGTGCTGGCGTGTTATAGGGTACGAGATTCATGTTCACCTCCCAGCTGTTGAGAGGATGCCTGTGCATTTACCAGGGGAGAACTATGTTGCATATAGGGAGCATGCCGATTTAACACAGGTTGTTTGTGACGAACGCCTGAAAAAGAGCATGCTTACCGAGTGGTTCAGATTCAATGCAAGGGATCCTCGCGGGCATGATTTAACCTACTGTGAATTCCCCATGAGGTTCACCTGGGAAGAGAAGGATAGGTATTGGAAACCGAGGGAGGTGGGTTTCAAAATAGGTCGTTTGTACTTCGTTCATCCTAGTGCTGGTGAGCGTTATTTCTTACGCATGTTGCTTATGGTGGTTAAGGGTGCTACGAGTTATTCTGATTTAAAAACGTTTGACAGGAAAGAATATAGGACTTTTAAAGAGGCGTCTGCTGCGCGTGGTCTGTTAGGTGATGATACTGAATGGATAAACGCTCTGAGCGAAGCTGCAACGTGGGGTTCTGGGTATCAGCTTAGACACTTATTTGTTACTATGCTTGCTCTTTGTGAAATTAAAGATGAGTACGCCCTATTTGAAACTATCTGGCCTTTGCTGGGTGATGATATACAACGTCGTATGCAGCGTGGTTTAGGGAACCGGAACTTTGTTCTTGCTCCACACGAAATCAAGGACATGATCCTTGATGATATAGCGTTGTTGTTAAACAAACGAGGGCTTAGCATAACAAGCTACAACCTGCCTAGGAAGACTGAACGTGATACACCTTATCGTCGAAACCGCCTCATTGAGGAGGAGTTGTCCTATGATTTGCTTGAGCTAGTCAAAACCAAAGGAATTCATATTGCAGCCACCGTCTAAAATTGCAAGCGCGTGACAGTGCGCTAGGCGATCCAATTTTTTTTCTTTTGCTCATATGCTCGTTGTTTTCCTTTAATTTGGTCGTAGGCTCGAACACCAGCAGCGTGCTTTAGCCATTTTGCCTTGTTCGATTGATCTGGCCATGCTTTTGGTTTGCTGATCTCCTATGCTCCTTGGAGGCGAAGACGACCACGAGGGCTGTTGGTACCTATCTTCGTCAGGGCACCGATAATGGTCAAGTATACGTCGTCTATTTGATGCCCCTGGTCAATGGTGCGTACGGCACGGACTGACGGACCCTACGGCAACACACGCCATGGGATCGAGTGGAAGCGCTCGGGGCGGCAAGGCCGTCATGGATGGCGGGAGCAGGAACTCGCCGGGAGCTCCTGCGAATGAGCAGAAAACGTAAGCCGAATCCTTGCAAAGGCCTCGTCTGAACTGCATTGGCCCAAACCAGCCCGCAAAGGGGCCAATAACGACTGCTAGTTGAGCCGGAACAGAGACATTTATGATGTTTTTGGTACCATATTGAAAGGCTAGGAACTCTGTTACCCGTCAAAATACAACTACTCCGCGATGCGTACGTGCCCAACGGCACACTCCCGTCGGTGGTGACGCCACGTGTGGAATGCACGTTAAGCTATTCAAAGAAATGATTAAGCAGATAAATCAATGTTGCCGCCAGTTTGCGGGCAACCTGCATATGACACATATGCTTGGCCTTTTGTTTTTTTTTGTGTTATTAGTTTCAAAAGTAGTTGGATTTTAATCTCATGTCCAAGTTTTCTAGAGACTAAGGGTGCGTTTGATACGTCTTATACAAAATCCTTATACTGTTTATAGTGCTTATTATGTCAAAACTGCTTATATTATTGTACATAAGAAGTCAATCCATTTGGCAAAACTGCTTTTATCCATCAAAAGTGCTTATTCACACCCATAATCACTATAAGCTACGTTTTGCTGCTTCACTCAAAGTGCATATGCTAGTACAAAATAAAATTGCAAACTGCTTATAGGTGCTTACATATACGCAACATTGCTATTTGTTGTTTGGCACTTTAAAATACTTATTGAGCATACACAGTTCAATAAATCATGCCAAACGCACCATAAACAACTTTTGATCATTCTGGTTAAACAACATGTCATGGTTAGGACATTTACACAACAATAACATAGAAAGGAATTCTCAAGCACAAAATGTGAGCTCTTCCAATGCAATTTTCCTAGGGACCAACCAAATTGATCATTGGGAAGATAAAAATTCTTATTAATATTAAGGAATTTATTATGTGGTCTTTAATTTCAGGAGTCATCCTAACTAAAGATAATTTAGCAAGATAGCGTCGCAGACGGAGTGTGGAATGTTCGTTCGTGCAATGGCAACAAAATAATTCAACATCGCTTTTTGACTGTCCTAGTGCAAAATTGCGTTGAGGAGTTGTAAGAGTGCTTTTTAATATACCTCCTACTCTAAATATACACTTAATGGATGGGTACAAAAGAAAATTATGTATCATGTTATTGTGTAAATGTAACAGATCAATGTAACACACGCATAGGTTGTTGAGCTGAGTTGTTCAGGTTGTTGTGATTAGATAAGATAGGAGTTTGTTGTAACAAATATTGTTGTGAGATTAGCTCGGCTCAACAACCTTAGACGCGTATCAATTGTAAGCCACGCAAGGGGCTCTTCCTTGCCTACATAACAAAGGTGCGGCCTCCTACGGGAGGTTCAACGCTTCCCAATATTTTCACATGGTATCGGAGCTAACCTCTAAATCATATCCACCTTAAACCCTTCCATGGCGAGCGCATTCATCGGAGCTGTCCTCGCCTCCACCATCGGTTATCCAGTGACCGAGAAGCTCACCAAGGCAAATCATGCCTTGTGGAAGATCCAGGTGCTCCCTGCCATCCGTGGAGCACAACTGATGGGCTACATCGATGGCACCATTGTCGAATCAGGGAAGAAACAAATGGTTCGCAACCCGGCATTCGATGACTGGGTGGTAAAGGATCAGCAGATCTTTAGTTACCTTGTTGCCTCTCTTCACCGTGATGTTCTAGCGCAGGTCTCAACCTGCGTCACCGCGCGAGAGCTATGGCAGGCGATCGAGACGTTGTTCACCTCCCAAACTCATGCACGCTTCGTCAACACTCTCGCGCTATATGTGGCCAAGATGCGTGCACTTGGAAATGAGATGGCGGCATCCGGCAAGCCACTTGACGACGAGGAGATGGTGTCCTATATCGTGACCGGCCTCGACATCGAGTTCAACCCCGTCGTCTCTGCCGTCCTCGCCCGCGTCGAGCCGATCACCGTCAACGAGCTCTTCACCCAGCTTCTCGCCTTCGAGCAACGCATGGATCTGTACCATGGCACCTCAGGCGGCTCGGCCAACTCCGCATCTCGCGGACGTGGCACTAGTGGTCGTGGCGGCAATCGCGGTGGCTGCATGAGCCGTGGTCGCGGCAATGGTGGCCGTGGTCGTGGCAGCAGCGATTTATTATGTTTTTGGTACCATATCGGAAGGCTAGGAACTCTGTTATCCCGTCAAAACACAACTACTCCGCGATAGGTACGTGCCCAACGGCACACACCCGTCGGTGGTGACGCCACGTGTGGAATGCACGTTAAGCTATTCAAACAAAAATGATTAAGCAGATATAAATCAATGTTGCTGCTAGTTTGCGGGCAACCTGCATATGACATACTCCCTCCGTCCAAGAATATAAGGATTTGTTGACTTTCTGATTTCTTGTTTGACCATTCGTCTTATTCAAAATAGTTATGTAAATATAAAAATTAAAGAAGACATACTTAAAACATACTTAGGAATAAAGTATATTATAACAAAATAAATAAAATTCTAACAATTTTTTTAATAAAACGAATAGTCAAACATGACATGTGAAAGTCAACAAATGCTTATATTTCTGGACGGAGGGAATATATGCTTGGCTCTTTTTTTTGTATTATTAGTTTCAAACGTAGTTGGATTTAGGGCATTTACACAACATTAACATAGAAAGGAATTCTCAAGCACAAAATGTGAGCTCTTCCAACTTTGATCATTCTGATTAAACAACATGTCATGATTAGGACATTTACACAAAATTAACATAGAATGGAATTCTCAAGCACAAAATGTGAGCTCTTCCAATGCAATTTCCTAGGGACCAAACGAATTGATCATTGGGAAGCTAAAAATTTCTGTTAAGATTAAGATATTTATTATGCGGTCTTTAATTTCAGTAGTCTCCTAACTAAAGATAATTTAGCTTGATATATAGCGTTGCAGATGGAGTGTGAAATGTTGTTCGTGCAATGCCAACAAAATGATTCAACATCTCCTTTTGACTGTCCTAGTGCAAAATTGCTTTGATGAGTTGTAAGAGTGTCCTTTAATATACCTCCTACTCTAAATATACACTTAATGGATGGCTACAAGGGATACAAAAGAAAAATATGCATCAAGCTCGTATTGGTGTCGGAAGGGACTCTTGAAGATAGCGACGATGTAACTAGTCGATGACATGCAGCGGACTTTAGCCATTTTACCTTGTTCGACTGATCCGACCATGCTATGCGTTGGCGATCTCCGATGCTTTCTGGATATGAACGACCAACCACAGGACTACGCCGCATGTCCGCATCCTTCCGAAGGCCTCGGCTGCACTGCGTTGGCCCAGATCACCCAAAAGGGGACCGATAATGAGTGCTTGGATGGTTTTCTTACTACCATATTGGAAGGCGCTACGAATTCCGTTCCCCGTTCAAAGCGCGACTACTACATGATGCATACTTGCCCAACGGCACACTCCTGTAGGTGGTGACGTTTCGTGTGGAATGCACGTTAAGCTATTCAAACAATGATTAAGGTTAAATCAATGATTCTGCCAGTACGCCGGTACCTGCATATTACATACATGCTTGGCAAAAAAATTTTAGTTTCTTTAATTAGCACCATATGTCCATGAAGCAAAGAGCATTCACAGTTCACACTACATTAACAGAGAAAGGAATATCAAGCACTACAAATAGAGATTTGGGATCTGTGAGCTCTTATTACCTTCCATTTGTTTATTTAGCTTCGTGTGTCTAAATTTTCTAGGCATTAAACAACTTGATCCTTCGTCAATCCAATGGTCAACAAAATATCTTAATTGAAGAAGAGAACATTCATAGAAATGAATTTTGATCCCAAGCGCCACATGTAACATCTGTAACAATATCAATTTTGACGATAATTGTTAGAGATCACTATCAAAGAACAACAAAGTAGATTGCACATCCAATGCTAGAATGCAGAGATCCTAACCATATCATCTTACCTTATCTGCTTCAATATGATCACATGATCTATCTGTTTCATCATATCGTCAGTTAAGTAATGATGGATTTTAGTGCCAGTACAAGCGGTTTCATTTTTGTTTTTTGACTTGTGTCAAATTGAAACAGAAGATGGAAAAGTGGGTGCAAACTCAGTATAACTTAGCTGATTGGATTCATTGTGGTGAAACAAAAGTATCTAGACTCCAATCTTAAATTTGACACGAGTATTATTTTTAGAGTGAATTGCATAAAGCTACAACTATTTGTGGCATGTGTCCTACATCCAACATGGACAATGGAATCGCATCATGAGACTGATAGGTAAGGATCCATGAGCAGGAATTACTAAAGTTGTAGTTTTCTGCAACTTGAGGTCAAAGTAGTTGTAGTTCTTTGTAATAGGAATCAAAAGTTTGAGTTTTCTACGATATGGTACAAATTAGTTATAGTTTTGTGTAATTCACTCTTATTTTTGGAACAAATTATTTTTTCTATAGAAGGCGACATTTCTGTCAACTACAAGTAGTCGAATCTTAAGAACAATTTTTTTTTCTGAAACGTTCATTTTTAGATAATAGAAACAAAACGTTTCTGGTCTGGTCTCTGCAAGCACTCAATCCGGATTTTATTTTGTTTTTGTTATAATAAAGACCACTTGAAAACCAAACGAGTAAAATAAATGAAGGAGTGCCAAGTCTATTATTCGAACAACATCTAGAATTAACAAACAACTTCAATGCAACGACTTTCAATGTTATGCTCACAGAATAGAAATTTCCCCTTGTCTCATACGTATGTGAGAGTGTCTATGTCTATATTTACTAAAAAAGGCCGTGTGGTATATTAAGCAAAATATCACTCGTATATGACTGCTTTGTCTTAACTAACGGCTCGAAGATTCATGATATTATGAATGTAGAAGCCTAAGAAATGATGACATTATATGATGCCTTGGAACAGATTCTTAAAGATAGCGACCATCAAGTTAGGAGAAATACTTTAGTGAACACTAGGGCATGTGTCTACATATTTAATTATTAATTAATGTTTCTTATAAATATACTATTAGACATGTCGGACGAGTTGTACATGTCAAATCATATTTTGAAGTATAAAAATGTCAAATTCTATCAAATTGACGTACATTTGATAGAATTTGATATTTATGTACTTCAAATTATGATTTAACAACATATCTATAACTAGTTATGTTTAATAGTATAATCAAATATTTAATATTTATATTAAATTTTAATTAATTATAAAGCTAGGATGGACAGATGATCATATGTCCACAAAGTCACTCTCGTGAATTAGTTAATTGTACCTTGCCACAATGTTCAAGACAAGACCACTTTTTTCTCTCTTGTTTTCTTTTTCTTTTGCAGGGGTTTGAGTCAGAATTTATCATAATCCCAAATTCTAACTCATGTAATGTAACTATAGTATAGTATAACTATACTACATGAATAACAATTATTTCCTATAACTACTGCCGAAGGCCGGTAAATTATCAAATATAAGAAATCACCTAACCTACATAATACTCATCTCCAATTAGTATTTGTTTTCTTCACATGAAGAAACAAAATGCTCAGCTATTCCCCGTATGCACTGCCGCTGCTCTGTTTCCCGCCATTGCACCCATGAAACAGAGGAGCGGAGCCAGCTCCGGAGCTCGACGACGGCGGCGACGTACCAATGCTCCACGAGCCCAGGAACCTCCCGTTCCCGTCACCGGCGAGGAGCCCGTCCACGATGACGCTCGGCTCCTCCGCTTCCAGGATCCTCGAGTACTCCAGGTAGTCCATGACGTCGTCGTCGCCCACGGCGGCCTGCGACTCCAGCAGCGCGGCCGGCGCCGCTCCCGCGGAGGCAACGGCGGCAGCCGCGTCGGCCTCCCTGGCGCGCTGTGCCGCCGCTTCCTCGGGGAAGTTGAGCTTGGCGCGGCCGCCGCGGAACCGGAGCGCGGCGGCGTCGTACGCGCGCGCGGCGTCCTCGGCGGTGGCGAACGTGCCGAGCCACACCCGCGACGCCTTGTGCGGATCTCGGATCTCCGCCGCCCACTTCCCCCACGGCCGCCTCCGCACGCCGCGGTACTTCCTCGCCGGCGCCGCCGCATCAAGCTGCTTCTGCTGCTGCTCCGCCGCGCCGTTGTCCGCCGTCCACGGCATGACCAGCGCCGGCGCCGGGCGCGGCGGGCCGCGGCCGCTGGCGACGACGTGCGTGAGCGCCGACACGATCGCCGCCGTCTCCGCTTCGAGCGCCTGCTCCGAGCACCCCATCGACGTCGGTGACATTGATGATTGCTCGCACATCACAGCAGCAGCGGCGGCAGCGTCAAGCATCGGCAGGGGCAGCGCGACGGCTCCTATTTATAGCACCTCCTTATCCTCCCCGAAACAGAGCGACCAGAATCCGCCGGCCTCGTGCGCACGTCAACGCGACCAAGACACACATAATAAACTGATAAACACGCGACGTTCTAGAGAAAGAAACAGGAGCATCAGGCAGAAGGGAACTTGGATTAGCCCTGCGATTAGCAGCAGCCATCACTGCTGCTCTAGAAGCCGCACTCCACAAACCGACTTGTTGGGCTAGTAACACACTGCTTGGCGACTAAGGATCTGGCGATGATCTGTAACGCTCGAGTTCCGTTTGGACTCTTCTTCCTCGCTCTGAAGAAACACCAGGCCCCAACAAAAGAGATTTTGGATGTATACGTGTGTTCATGCCTGGTTTGGACTTTGGACTCTAGCTCGACAAGGTCAGAGACTCGAGTTCTGGCCGTGAGAAGGGGACGAAGGTGGAGATATGGTCGTCCGTACGACGGCCACACTGGGGATAGATAGGCTTGCCCCTGTCGGCCACTCGAGTTCGCTTAGCAGCGGTTTGTTCGTGTTGGTTTTTTCGGGGTTTTAAATTGCAGGAAGAGGAGATGTTCTCTTGCTCTTCGTCAGCTCTTTCTTTACTTTTTAAAAAAAATATATTTCACGTTTCCAATACAGCAAACGCGGAAACTGGACACCGTCACTGTGCGTGACGCTGATGCTGCTATCAGCGCAGACGTAAGCTAAGCTCTACCAGTGTTTTTTTGTCCCCTCTTGTGAGGGATACGGATATCAGGAAATGCCCTCGATGAAGGTGATGGTCAGGAAAAATGCCCCTCACGAGCAGGACGACTCTCACAACACGCTAGCAGCCTCAATTTTGTTTCTTCTTAGGCTTATAGTCATGTGCAATTACATTTCTACCTTTCTTTCCATAGGCATTATATTTGCATGATGTTTCACAAAAATATTGTTGCAGAAGTAATTTGTCAAATAATGTTAGGAATTCATGTTCACACTTCACCAGAAGTTATTAATACTACAAAAAGCCATACCAATCCTTTTAAGATTACTTTTGTATCAAAATTGTTCAAATATAATATATATATATACAGAACGGTAAGGATGTAAGTGCAATGGTTATTCAGCCCAAAAATAAAAGAAATGTGGATGCTAGCAAGTGAGAGTTGTCTTGCTCGTGAGGGGCGTTTTCCGGATATCGCCTTTGTCTTGGACAACTCCAACCTAAATGCATAGTTTCACCTTACAATTTTTAAAAATGCTACATCAGATTTAGGAATTTAGTTTGATGGATGAAATATTCTCATAGTTTCATCTCACGATTTTATAAACAAGTTATTATAGCATTAAATTAGCATATATGTTGCATTAAGATTGGTCTATTTTTTTTGTTCTCACTGGGAGTTTCATACATACAAAACAGTGTCAAATGAGTTTCATCCCTATGAAACTCATTTGCATAGTTTCATATTAATTACCTAGCCATATCATCTATTTTGCTGATGTGACACCTTATTTAATGTCGATAAAACCCCAATGATACAGACCATAGAAGTGGTATTGAATTTTATTCCTTTTCAAAATCACAAACACTAGGTGGAGGTTGGATTGTTTTCTCTACTAGGAGGAGAAAGCCATATCGAGTGATTGGCGGCTAGATGGAAGGCTTTCATAGTGATGAAAGGCTTCTTGACGGTAATAAGAAATCCAATATCACCATGTTTTATAGTTGTGTTTTGTTTATTATAATACTTTTTCCCTTTGTGAAACATAGCACAAACATCATTAATTATGAACATCTCCGAGACTCTAGCCCTCAGCTCAGCTACTATTAATAAAGAATAATTAGTTAATCATAAATATAATACCTTTGAATTCAATTTTAAGAATACTCAACTCTAAGTATCCCAGTTAGACATGCGGGTAAGCTCTTTTGTTTTTGTGAATGTAACTTGGTCTAACAAATAGAACAATTTGATCCGTTAAAATGGACGAGTATGCATTTAGTACGACAAAAATGCAGATTTAGAACAATCCGATGCAACATATGTGGATAATGATCAAGAAATGGGAAAATTGCTTGCCACATGATTGGTATGCATTTAGTAGGACAACAACGCATATTTGGTAAGCTAAGGTTGCTCATATATTCAAGCATTGCTACTTCATTCACTTCAACAAAGTGTAAATAGGGCGACCTCAAAGACGGATGATTATGTGAAGAAAATTCACATGAATACCAAGCAAGAGATTGGAAAGAAGTCAAAGTACTATGCTGCAAAGGCACACAAGAACCGCAAGAAGATGATTTTTTAGCTCGTGGACCTTGTTTGGGTGCATCTTTGAAAGGATAGATTTTCGGAGAAACAAAAATCCATGGTGGTGCCTCATGAAGATGGTCCATTCAAAGTCCTTCCAAGAATCAACGAAAATACCTACAAGATTGATCTTTCAGGAAATGATTATGCAACAAACAACACGTTCAATGTTGCTGATTGTCTCCATTATTTGGTCTCGACTCTTTTTGAAGAAGGGGAGGATGATGAGGACATCTCAATACATGACACTACTTATCAATGACGAGGATCCTCAACGTACTCATGTTGAGAACGATGACATTATTTACATGGGACCATTGACTCGGGCAAGAATGAAACAACTACAACATGAGGTGAATCTTTTCCTTAATCTTTGTGAACTTGAACCCCATAAGAACCATGTACTACCTAATGTTGTTTTACTATTTGGTCTCGGATTTGAAGCACAAGATGTGGACAGGGAGATCACCGGACGCCCAAAGAAAGCAAGTTGAAGCTAATTGGATGATGCACAGATTTTGTCCTTCAACTTACGGATGAATTTTGTATTACTTCGTGAGATACCATCCCACGTGTTATATATGGATGGAAAGATGCTGAAGTCTACTTTCAAATGCAACAAACGCCACATTCATTGTAGCTTTATGAAGAAAGTTATAACCATTTGATCGAAGACTTTTCCGGACCCACGAGTTTTCGGATCGGGCTTGTTTGAAGGGTCTCAACCGAGCTAGGAGGGATGTTCCTAGTATAAATAACCTTTGTATTCCTAGTGGAAACTCTAAACACGAATTCAACTTAGCAAATGGAGAAAATCCTAGTGCTCTTATCCTTAGGGTTGTGTCATTGTTGCCCCCTTAAGGATAGAAGTCTTTCTCTACCGATTGTTCTTGTGTTTCCTTGTGATTTGCAAGAGCACTGTCTCTACCTTGCGTGGTTAAGGTTAGGCATTGACCAAAGCGTGTGGTTGGGCGAAATCATTTGTCATAGGTGGTTGTTCGAGTAGCCGATGATGTCATCGGTTTGTCAGGTTGCACGTACCAAGTTATCCCTAGATACTACGACGAGAAGATTAGACAAGTCCTCGCATCACTATTGTCGTAGGTAACCGGCATACTGTCGAAGTGAATAACGAGTAGAAGACATGGAAAGACAAGGCCACAATGGGGAGGACGAGGTTGCGTGGGACGGTGAGATCGCAACGAGCACATCACACCTACTGCTAGCTAACATCATCGAGTAGGCTCGATGGCTACTGCGAGCTAACGTCAATGAGTAAGCTCGATGGCTACCGCTAGCTAATGTTAACGAGTAGGCTTGATGGCATTCTCCCGGAGAGCGACTATGTAGCGGTAGTAATACATATGTAGAGTGGCTAGGTGTGACGATATGAATCTGATTGACATAATATAAATATAGATCATGGGGTTAAGTTATTCCACATGAGATAGAGGAGGGGCCTAATCGACAGGATCCACATGTCCGTGACTCAAATGCGCACAAGGACGCACACATTCTCGTAGCGCAAGAAGAAGAAGAAGACGACCCGGCGTCCCCTTTCATCCCTCGTCACCGACCCATCTTAGGCCTTGTTCGTTTCGTGAGAATGGATCCCACACGAATCTGTTCCCGGACATGGATTGAGTGGTTCCGGTTCTTTCACTTCACCCGACACTGCTGTGTTCCATGGGTTAGGGTTATGGATTGGTGCTAGGTCTTCAAGACATGAAATAGGTATGGAATCGGGTGGGTTCCCATACCAATCCATACGCAACCTAACGACCATTTAGAGTTGGACTGGACCAGTTTTACATTCTTCTATTCCATATGGTTTAGATTGCGATCCATGTTCCATAGCAAAACGAACAGGGCCTTAATTCTCAGAGTCGTTTATCCGTATGTCATTAAGAAAGATGGTGGTTACGTGTGTGCTATAAAAAAGTTATCAGCTACCTGTATGTTATGAGTCAAATTTTTGATTACCCTTATGCCATCACGTCCATCTTCTGTTTGATTTTAACAATTTCCTAGCTCCGATATGTGAGACCCATGAATGCTAATGACAATTTTGCCCATGGGACATTTTCTCTTCTCTCTCGCTGATCCAATAGACAGTGAAGGGGGTCCCGAGCTCCAGCGCGGCGTCCATGGCGGGTGGCGAGATCGCGGACACGACGCACGGGGCTCCTCGCAGCGGAGGCGGCCGGCGCTCGCGCGACGGCTCCACGCCCACTTGGCGGCGGTGCGGGACCACGTCCCCAACGCGAACTCGTCGGACGCGCGGCGCGGCACTGGGCAAGCGGAGCAGCCTCGAGTGCGCGGAGGCACGCGACGCAGCTAGGGGCCCGGCCTGGCGCTCGGGGCGCGCGGGGCTCCCTACGCCTTCCGGTGATCGGCCGAGCCCGGGCCAATCTTGCGGTTCACTGTTCCGCATTGTTACACCCATTCTTTTTTGAGAGAATTCCCTATATGCCATGAAAATTTTACTCACTTCCTTCCGTGACACAAAAAATGTTAAAGTTCCTTCTGTGCCATCACCATAATTTTTCATGCCTTACGTGCCACTTCCGTTGGTTTACGTCTCGTTGCCGTTACTCAAGACCAGCTTTGCCTTCTTGCATTACCCATAATGCCCCTTCCCAATCTTAGACCGACTGGTGGGTCCATCTTTCAATCCAACATAACCAAGGTCACGGTGAGACGACGGGCGCATGCTGTCGGTGGGGATCGAGGTGGGCGCGCGGCCCTCGGCGGAGCAAGGCTGGCGCAGCCCTGGTGGAGCAAGGCCGGTGCGGCCGGGCACGGTTGGTAGAGCAAGACGGTGGCAGCCCGAGCAAGGCAGCCATGGCCCTAGGCGGAGCTTGGCGAGCGTGGCTGCGCTCCGGGCGGAGCAAGATGCGGGCAGCGAGGGCACGGCCGTGGGCGGAGCAAGTTTTGCTTTGTCTTCTTGAAAGCCTATTTTCTAGTAGAGCCGGTGATGAATATTATTGAGCAGTTGTGTTTATGAACCTGTATGAAACCTATGCATGGAACGGGGTACTCTGCAATATGATTTCGGTCTTGATTTTGAATTTTTCTAGTTATTAAGATTGTTTGGCTATCATATTTGGAATTATGGGTACGTCACATGTGGTACCTATCTTTATTCAAAATATATAGTGTTACTATTTTAAAATTATGGGTACTATTTTATTTATTTATTTATTGCAGTTATAGTATTTTTTGATTTGATAAACATTATTTCATCTATTTCGCCCGCTTGGTAAGACGTGGAATAAAACTAACATAAGAAAATTTCCGAAGTCTCACCGGCAGGGTATTTTTGTCTTTTCACCTATCATTTAACGTCATTACATAGTCATTCGACGGTAATGGCATGCAAGGCATAAAAATTTTCGGTGATGGCACACAGGGAACTTGAACTTTTTTCATGTCATAGAAGGAAGTGAGTAAAATTTTCATGGCACATAGGGAATTCTCTCCTTTTTTGCACTTTTCAATCTCTGGAGCTCCGAAAGTGTGTTGATTCTTTTGTAATGTGCTGCTGCTGGACTAGTACGAATGATCCTATTGAACTGGACATTTATGCTGTCAATTCTCTAATTGTTTTCCCAAAGCAATAAAATGATAGTTTGATCTATAGCTTGGTTTATTTAGCACATCTGGCAATACTTGGCCAGTGGAATCTTCTTGCAGATGAGCTTTCTTTACATGCCATTGTCAAATGCATGTGCAGATTTCTTCTTCTTTCATGCGCGGAGCCTTTGGCATCTGGTTCTGGTGTTGCGTGAGGATGATGAGCCTGATGCTTTTCACCCACTATCCGATTAGTTGTTCTTGGCGAGCGTGGGTTCTGCCCCGACGCGCGGGCGTCGACAAGCGGCGGATCCGGGAGATCGAACGGAAGTGGTGAAAATTAAACTAGGGACATGGTAGAGTTAAAATGTAACGGAAGATGAATGGAATGGTCTGGAGGTAAACAAAGGTTGGACTCATGGTACAAGGTAGCTGAGAATTTTTTTGTGACATACACGTAAGTGACATCTTTCTTAATAACATACATAAATGGCATACTAATTCTCACCCCAAGACCCAGCCCCCAGCGGTCAGGTTGCCTCCGCTCCTTGGCGTCGCGTCCTTCCCGCAGCGACTGCCGCGCTTCTCCATCGCCGACGCCAGCCACCTCCAGCTCCGACTAGCCCGTTCTACATCTGGCGCAGGCCTCCGCCGGCTTCTCCACCGCGACGGTTGTCCCGACGTTCTCGGTACGCCATTCTCACCTCTCCCCAGTTATTGAGAATCTTGTTCCCCACAGGTTTTTGTTTACAAATTTCAATTATACACGTGTATTATTAAATAGAACACGTGGCTTCCTCTTTAACGGCGCCTCTAGTCGGAGCCGCCGACCCGCCGTCCTAGCGAGTCCCGGCCTGGCGGGTCGTCGGAGCCGCCGTCTCGACTCGCCTTGCCGCCACCCAGGGGCGCTGCCGCCTCAACTACAGCCGGCCGCCTGCGCCGTCCGTCCTTCCCCGGCAGGTAGGTCCCCACCGGCACCACCCCTCCCTCTCTCCCCCAGCGCTGCGTATCCCCCGGCCGCGCGTCGCCGTCCCTCTCTCCTCGGCGCGCGGCGACGGCGCCGCCACCTCTCCTCCGCGCGCGCGGCGGTGTCGCCTCCTCCCTCTGTCCCCCGGCGCTGCCCCCTCCCTCTTATCCCCCGTCCGCGCGTCGCCGCCGTGGCCTCCGATCCGGCGAGGACGAAGGAGGCCTCCGCGAATTGACGCCTCTCGTCGGGCCGTACCGGCCTCTCCTTGCCGGCCAGGCGGCCTACTGCCGACGCGGGCCACCTACGTGGCCGCCGCCACGCCTGCCGGAAACAGCGTGGCGCACGCGGAGCCCAGCCACGTCGGCCAGAATGCTGTGAGGGCATCAATCCCTTCCGGCTTCAGCTTATAGATAGATAGATAGATTCTAGATAAGATTCACTCGTCTAACCGCACCCCCCCCCCCCCCAGTTAATCAATTAATCTTTTTTTTTTCAGGTTGAAGTAGTGCTGACTTGCTACTCCACCGTTCAAGACCTAGTGTTCCTAATGGTGTTCCTTCTGCTCAGAGCTCCATCATGTCTCAATGTCCCTTTATTGATTCTGTGATTTTTGTGCTGAATGTTCTGTTGTTTCTTTTGTTTAGGAGGAAGAGCGCATGGAGCTACCGCCATACATCCACATTGAGTGCAACGAGTTCTCCTACAGAAGGTGAGCAGTTCTGTGCTGCATTAGTCCCCACCCCATGTTGGAATTTTGATGAGACTGTGAAACTGGCAGGCATCCGGTCATGTCATTCTGGATTGTTACACAAATCTTATGCTTTGTGTCTTGATGTTTGGAGGCACAAGAGGCAGAAAGAGGAGGACATAGCTGTGTGCGAGTGCCAGTATGATATTCTGGATCCAGAGAGTCCGTGTGGGGAGCGGTGCTTGAATGTCCATACTAACACAGAGTGCACACCTGGCTATTGTCGCTGTGGTGTGTACTGCAAAAATCAGGTTGGGTTTATTATTTTGGTACTAGTTGTATTGTTCCGAATTCATATTCATTTGATTCTGTCCTAGATTATGATTATATTGTTGATGTTTCACTACTTTTAGCTATGCTACTATGATGGAAATAGTTTGGTGACTGCAATTTTTTTACTTTCTTGCTTTAGTTGATCTGGTCCAGGGTTAGATGCTCCGTTACTAGTTTGGGCCTTTAGGGAGCTCTAATCTTGTGAGTGGTATGCTAATACAGCAAAAGCTCAAACTTATCTCATTGGATTAAACTTATGTAGTGTGATAGTAACTTTTGAATTCACTGACTTCAAATGTTGCATTACAGACATACTGAATTTTTTTCAACTCCTGAAATGCCTCAAACTTCCTCCCTAAAAGCATGTAGATTTTTCCTGTAGTTTACTAGGGTGCTTAATTGAGAATTCTAACATGTAGATTTTTCCTTATTTTACATTTATGATAGTTTTGCTGACCCACCATCAATCTGTGTTGACAGAGGTTCCAAAAATGTCAATATGCTAGGACAAGACTGGTAAAGACTGAAGGGCGTGGATGGGGTCTTTTGGCTGACGAGAATATCATGGTGACTAAATTATCATGTTTATATTCCTTATACTTTTTAATGTACTTAAGTACAATTGAATAAGTATGTTGCATTTCAAAATAATTTTAGGCTGGCCAATTTATTATTGAATACTGTGGAGAAGTAATATCATGGAAGGAAGCAAAACGGAGATCTCAAGCTTATGAAACCCAGGGTCTGCATTATTATCATCCATTCAGTGTTTGAACTGTTGCACCTTTTGGCTAAGCTCTAACATTTCTGTTACACTGTTAGGCCTAATGGATGCCTACATCATTTACCTCAACGCTGACGAGTCTATTGATGCCACAAGGAAAGGGAGTCTTGCCAGATTTATTAACCATTCATGGTATGTTCTGAGGCAAACACTCAAGATCTTTATTCTTGTTTCTTGTGTGCATGTTTTGATGATTGTTGTTTTTCTAATGTTCACTGCCATTTAAGTGGTAAAATCTAACAGTTAGTTGGTGAAGCATACAGCCAACCAAATTGTGAGACAAGGAAATGGAATGTACTTGGGGAAGTAAGAGTTGGAATATTTGCAAAGCAAGACATTCCTTACGGAATAGAGTTATCTTATGACTATAACTTTGAGTGGTATGGTGGTGCAATGGTGCGGTGTCTTTGTGGAGCTGCCAGCTGTTCTGGGTTCCTTGGGGCTAAATCACGTGGCTTCCAGGTGGGTGAACAAATTACAGTATATCTATAAACCATAGTGAAAAGTGTGCTTGACACTAGGATTTGGCAGAATAAGCTGTTTCATCCTCTTTCTGATGCTCAAATTAAATATCTGCATTGTTCTGGAGTTGTTATTGTCAGTTATATCCATTATATACTGATATTATTGAAGAATGCCATGATCGATTACCCATTGGATTGCTGCAATTGCAAATATGGTGGCACAATGCTTTTATTCTTTGTGCAACTTTGCTGTTAAATTGACAATGCAACATGGCCTGTTCAATGTCGTATTTCTTTGTAAAATGATATTTGAAATCTGCAATACTCATTTAATGTGTGCATTGTTAATCATTTTCCAGGAGGCCACGTACTTGTGGGAAGACGATGATGACAGGTTGGTTATGCTTATTTATGGCTTTGTGTTACCTTCTCTACAACAAAATAAGTGCACAGCTACTCTTTACTGAAAAGCTTTAAGTTTAGCCGTTTAGGGAAAATACTGAAAAAAGTTGAGGTTCTAGCCATTGAAACTTTTGGGTTTCCTTATAAGTCATCAGTGTAAACTTTTATTCCCTAGTCACCACTGTTGTTCACTTTCATGTCCTTCCATGATGAAATTCTTTTTGGCCAGCCTGAAACAGAGCCCCCAAATCCCCACTCCTTACGTCCTCAATTTGGCCACTACCAAAAATCTGGATGCCATAGATGGCAAATTGGCAAGTCCTGACCTAGCCAGGCACTAACGACATGGCATGTAAAATTCTAGCTGGGTGGGCTGGGATGGCAATCTATTAATGTGGAGCTTGGGCTTCAGTTTTGATAGTGGCTGGCGGGGACTGCAGCTTGTCCTTTTGCCTCCGTACTTCAGTTTGGCAGCGCCATGTTTCTTCCTTCTTCACTGAAGCCGCATCCTGTCATTATCTCTCCCCAATTCTGGTTATGTTTCAAGCGTGCCTACCTGTGTGCATCCTCAGGAGGCTCACAATGCCTCTTGCAGACAACTATAGTGGCGACTGCCATTGCTATGCTCAGTGCCATGGCCAAGCATCACAACCGGCTATGCACCCAATCTTCTTATGGTGCCCAGAAACCACACCGTCGCTCTGATTATTTCCCTTTGTGGATAGAGAGCTGTGTATCATTGTATTAATAGAAGAAGAGTTTACACCCAACCCCCCCCCCCCCACCCAAACACTTGGGTTTTATTCCTTATCAAATTTATGC
The DNA here is from genome assembly GCA_031894775.1 of Chloris gayana. Lineage (NCBI taxonomy): Eukaryota > Viridiplantae > Streptophyta > Magnoliopsida > Poales > Poaceae > Chloris > Chloris gayana. Next base: position 49,044 of record JAUNZO010002322.1, read on the forward strand.
TTTTGGATAAGTCAATATTCATGCTACCCAAACTTGTCCTGAAATATTCATGTTGTCCAAATATTCTCGCAAAACAAAATTGGGCGTACAGATGGTTGATAAGGAAACTTTGGCAAACTTTACAACCTGGGGCAATTTAATCTTTTCTCATTGCATTTAACACCGTTAAACCATGAAATGGATGGCATTGGTGGATAGGAAAACAAAAGTTAACAGTGATGATTATTAAGGAAACTCAAAATTTTCAGTGACTAATAAGGAATCTCAATTTTTTTCTGTGGTTGATACGGAATTTCTCCCATTAATTATGATTATGCACTGAATTTCTAATTTTAGTTTTACAGCAATTTCTGAATGAAATTTATCTGCCTGATTCTGATAGTTAAATAATTTTGTCAGCTATATCATATTCTTCATTGGTTTAGCTAAATAGCGAAAAATTGGTAGTTATTGGATGACATATTCAGAATTAAAAAAACTACTTCATTTCTTGATTATCATCACCAAAAAAGATATCATTTTAATATGAACTATTGTAAACTTGTCCTGATTGATGATCTTTATTACATTGAGTTCTAAAATGTTGATTGAGGCAATGAGTTCAAGTACTTCCCACCATAATTGCAGGTTTTCTGTTGAGAATATTCCCCTTTATGACTCTGCGGATGATGAACCCACCAGCATGAGTAAGGACATCCTCTTAGTAGGTGATGGGCCAATTTCACAGTATGGCAATATGAACACAATCCAGAGTGCTGAGAATCCTGGAAATGCAAACACAAACGAATTGGCACCAATGAGTATTGACCCATTGACTGCAAGTTCAAATGAATTCACACCGATGACTGTTGAACCATTGAATGCTGTAGCAATGGGAGCTGATCTTGTTGAGAACGGATCGGTTGAATATTGTGCACAAGACACTCATGATGCTCCTCAAAAGACAATGCAGCAGGTTGCAAATCACCTTAATCAAACCAACTCCCCAAATAACCATTCAGAGTTGGTCCCTTTGAAATTACCCAAAGTTCGTGGTAGAAAACCTAAATATGGTCCCCGCAAACAGTTATTGAATATTCCAGATATTTGTAACCGGTTGGCATCATCTGTGGCACGTGAAGAAATATTGTATTGTGAGGTAATCATCTCGATTAACGTCTTAAAAAAGTGGAAATTTTTAGATTCTTACAATCTTTGATCAATCGAATATTTGCAGGAAGTGAAGAATCAGGCTGCTTCTGAGATCGCTGCCCTGTATGACGAGATTAGGCCGGCGGTTGAAGAGCATGAGCGTGATAGCCAAGACAGCGTCTCCACAAGTCTTGCAGAGAAGTGGATCGAGGCCAGCTGCTGCAAGTACAAAGCGGATTTTGATCTGTATGCTGCCATAATCAAGAACATAGCATCCACACCTCTAAGATCCAAAGAAGATTTGAACTCTAGAGAGCAAAATGGAATGAAGTACTTGGAAAATGGTCCATGATTCAGCTTATAGTGCCAAATTGTATTGAGAAAAGTTATGTTAAGGTTCACAGTTTTTTTTTTTGAACTTCACACTTTATTTTTCTAATCACACACTTTCCCTTTGAGAAATTCTGTTTGACATGTGAGATTGACATTTCGTCTGCTTTGTCCGCTTCAGTTCTATTTTCTCCTCTCGCAATACCCACCACGCCATTGTTTGGTCTGTTGTTTATGCAACCTATGTTCAAGAAATGTTTGATTCTTAGGGGACAAAAAGAAAAGAAACTGTGCTATGTCTAAAACGTTAGATTGGACTTGCTCCACAATTTGAGACACCTATATGCAAAAACTAGTTCGAACGGCTTGTTTCTATGCTGTCACCCAAGATTTGGGAATATGTTTCGTGAAGTATATCATTTAGAATGGATAAGGGGTATTTGTCATTTCTTACGTGGAGCTGTTTATTTGAACTGTTTATGCTCAGCAAGCACTTTAAAATGGATTAATTTGCTCTTTAAAATGTCAAATAGCAAAATAGTAAACTTGCGTATGGGATATAAGCACTTTATAATTTTAGCATAAGCACTTTGGCAAAGTGGCAAAATGTAGCTTATAGTGCTTATCAACAAGAATAAGCAATTTTCATGGATAAACAAAAGTAGTTTTGGTAAACATGTTGACCGTTGTTGGCGTATAGATAGGCCTATAAATTTGGCCCATGTAAGACCCATTGCATATCTGTACATATCTCCCTTTTTAGGGTTTAGAATACACAATGTCAGTTTTCACATGGTACTAGAGCCTCTCTCTCTTCTTCTCCCTCCCTCCCACCCATCGTAGCCGTCGTCCGTAGCCGCCGTCATGGCCGGCCACCGACCTCCGACGCGAGCTACCCTTCCCTCCCCCACTTACCTCGCGGCTCGACCGCTGCCGTCGCTGCAAATCCGGACCTACGCGCCGCCGCTGCCGTCCTGTCTGTCCCCGCCGCGGGCAAATTCCGATCGCCGCCGCCGGTGCGGGTGCCACACCGCGTGTGCCCGATCCGGCCGCTGCTACGGCGGGCTCCACCGCGCGCGTGCCCGATGTGGGCGCCGCCACCGCGGCGCCTCGAATCCGGTTGTCCCCGCCTCGCGCTCGGGCGCACCTGCTCGGGCCGCCACGCCACCGGGCCCCACGCGCCGGTGGGCCCTGCCCGCCCGCAAGCCCGTGGGCCCTACCGTGGCGGCCGCCACTATAGGCCCTGCCTTGGCCGCCGTGCCGCCGTCGTTGGGCCCCGACCTCACCTTGGCTACCGCGTCGTTGCTTCGGGTCCTGCTCGGGCCATGGTAGCCGCCACAAATACGGACATCTGCTACCCCGGCCGCCATTCCACCGCCGGGCCTTCCTCCGGCTCCCGCGCCGTCGGTAGGCCCTACCTTGGCCCTACCCACGTCGATGCCACCACCGGGCCCCACCCCGGCTACCATGTCTTCGGGCCTCGTCGTTGCTGCCCTTGCTGCTGTCCACGTTGCCGCCACCGCACCCACTCCTGCTGCTGGAGCTACTCCGTGGCCATCCTTCATCAGCCCATGGTTAGGCCGTATCTCGACGCCGTCGTTCCAGCCTCGGGGAGGCGGGGCTAGTCCTCTACATCGCCCGACCGACCTCCGACCTTGCCTACATTGCCGGTGGAGTGGATCGTTGACATGGGCGCTTCGTACCACACCACGCCCGATGTCGGTATCCTTTCCTCTCGCCCATCCACCCCATCCCTCCTGTCCTTCCGCCATCATGGTTGTCGGCAACGCCTGCCTTCGTATCACCTCTCGTGGGCAATGTTCCCTCTTTCTTTTGACTTCCTAGTGTTCTTGTTGCTCCTCGGATGGTTTATAACCTTCTTTCCATTCACAAATTTATTGCCGACAATTCATGTTCTGTTGAGTTTGGCTCTTCCGGTCTTACTGTGAGGGATTCGGCTTCCCGACGTCCCCTCTTCCGATGCGACGAGATAGGGACCCCTTTACATCCTTTGTTTCCTGCTTCGCTGCTTCATGCTTGGCCACAACTTTTGCCACTACACCTTCTTCCACGATATGGCACGGTCGCCTTAGCCATCCCGGTCGCGACGCTTTGACTCGCTCTGTGTCGGGCTACTCTTTCTTGTTTCGACTTCGATGAGCACCTTTGCCACACTTGCCGGTTAGGTCGTCATGTTCGACTTCCTTTTCTTTCTTCTTCTTCTCATGCGAGTCATGCGTTTGATTTGATTCCTTGTGACCTGTGCACCTCTCCTGTGTCGGGCTACTCTTTCTTGTTTTGGACTTCGATGGGCTACTCTTGGACCTTTCCGCTGCGTGCGAAGTGTGATACATTCTCCACCCTTCTCCACTTCTTTGCCCGGGTTACTACTCGGTTCGGCCTCACCATCAAGGTCGTCCGAGTGTGATAACGGTCGGGAGTTTCATAATCATGCCTCCCATGACTTCTTCCTTTCTCGTGGTGTTCACCTACGCATATCTAGCCCGTACACCACTCCACGTAACGACAAGGCCGAGCGGATGATCCGGACTACAAACGATGTCGTGTGTACCCTCCTCCTCCAAGCCTCCCTTGTTGCCCGCTTCGGGCCGAGGGCCTCCACACTCGCTACCTACCTCCTCAACCGTCTTCCTTCCACCGCCTCTCCTGCCCCCATTCCACACCATGCTCTCTTTGGTACACATCCTCGGTATGACCACCTTCGTGTCTTCGGGTGCGCTCGCTACCCCGACACCTCCGCCACCACTCCTCACAAGTTGGCGCCCCGCTCGACTAGATGTGTTTTTCTTGGTTACCCCCCGACCACAAGGGGTATCGCTGCTTTGACCACACCACTCGCCGAATCCTCATTTCCCGACACGTTGTGTTTGATTAGTACGATTTCCCCTACTCCACCTCCACTACTCCCTCTCGTCGATCCCGAGTTGGAGTCCGTGTTTCCAACTAACCTAGGGACCCGAGTACCACGTGTACCCTCTACTTGCAAGTCTTTCGAGTACATCGACACCCTCTCCCGCACCACGCGTGGCCCCGGAGCCCTCTCCCGCGCCACACGCAGCCCCGGAACCTCCTCCCGCGCCACTTGCGGCCCCGGAACCTCCTCCCACGCGCTACACCCAGCCCGCGATTATCTACTAGCGTCGGTCCGTGCCGGCCCCATCGTCGCGGCCGGCCCACCCTCGGGCTCGCTCTCGCCTCGACCCGGTGTACCACCCGTCTGTCATCCATCGAAATCCTGGCCACACTCATCCCTCTCCGGCCTGCGGCCCTCTCGCCACCATGACAGAGCCGGGGATTTCTCCTCCGTCCGTGATGCCCTGGCTGACCCCCACCGGCATCGGACAATGGAGGAAGAGTATGTGGCTCTCCTTTTGAACTAGACTTGGGATCTCGTGTCGCGTCCACTTGGAAGCAATGTGGTCATTGGGAAGTGGATCTGGACTCACAAGCGTCGTGTTGATGGCTCGCTAGATGGCTACAAGGCTCGCTAGGTTCTTCGGGGCTTTACTCGGTGGCCGGTGTAGATTATGATGAGACTTTTAGCCCGGTGGTCAAACCCGCCACGGTTCGCACTCGTTCTTTCACTTGCCCTATCTCGCTCTTGGCCCGTGCATCGGTTAGATGTGAAGAATGCATTCCTACATGGCACTCGTTAGAGACAGTCTATTGTAGTCCTATTAGACGGGACATACTCGTCCTTCTCTCGTCGGGTGCAATGAGGGCCTGGTCAAGGTCGAGGTCGGGAGGCAAGCTCGTTCGGACCTCGAGCTTGCAGGCGAAGGTCGTGCGAGGCGGGACGTAACTCGAGCTCGACCTCGAGTTACACCTCGTTCGACGGGCGTGACGGGGGTCATACAGCCGCACGTCGGCGGATAATGGCTTCCTCCGGAGACTTCGATCCACGCCAACTCTTGTCGGGCATCGGGAACGACACGGGGACGGCACGTCCCGTCGGCGTGGCCCGACGGAAGCGTGTGGTGGCGGGAGGGATGGGGTTCGACCTCCCGCCAATGATTTCCGAGTAACGCCCACGTGGGCGCCGAGGTGGTTGGGAGTTAATGCGATTGGTGGTCGAGGTGCGAGGTCGCGCCCGAAGGTCGAGCGCGGAGCTCGAGCAAGGAGGTCGAGCGGCCAAGGTCGTGCGGGACGGAACCCCTCGAGTAAGGCGGCCAAGGTCGTGCGAGGCGGACTTCCTCGAGTAAGGCCGACGAGGTCGAGCTCGTCATCTCGCTGACCTGTCTTCCGGCTAGGTTGCACGGGTATGGGCCAGCCTTCTTCTGCCGACGTGGTTTTGCTAATCCCTTGTTAAGTGGACCCGGTCGCCGCCACGTGGCAGCGTTAATCTTTCTCCCCGACACAATGTTCAAATTATGTTGTATTAACAAACATTCAAGACTTCTTTAGGACGTAGGTCTCAAAACATAGAAATAGAAAAATGTTGGATTGAAATTGGACACATTTTTGAATCTTATAGAATGAAAAAACACAAGAATTACTCTAAAAACTATTTGGATGTGTTGTAGGAAAAAAAAAACATAAATGTTAGAGTGAGAGTGAGAAAGAAAGATCCTTGAAATTTACATATATGATTGTTTCCTCTAGATTTAATTTTTTTCATTTTTCCTCCATAATTTCTTTAATTTTTTAGGAGACCTTAACATTTAAAATACCTCTATTTTTGTACAACTCAAACAATTATAGTGCACGTACAATTTGAACGCTGAGCCAATAAATGCTCAAAAACCTAGGACCGAGGCTCTTGTAACCAATAGGATACATATCCTTTCACATGTACTCCCTCCAGTTCTATAAAACAAGACGTTTTGGACATCGGTTAGCATACCAGGAGCAATTAATTATGGCTTAAGTTTCCACTCTTGTCCTTATTAAATAGAGTAAATTCCTTTCTTGGCCCTGTTAAACTTGTTGGTTCCTTTCTTGGCCCAAAATTGTTTGAACTTACCTATTTGATCTCAAAACCAAATTTGTTTTCTTTTTTGGCCTTTCCGTCAGTTTAAACAACTAATGGTGTTAACTAAGGGGTAAAATGATCAGTTTACCCATGATTAGACACATTATTTCAGCACATAAATTCAACAAATCTCAGCGCATGCGTCAATTTATTGGATTCATGTGCAAACATCATGCTAGAATTCGCGCAATAATGAAATAAAAAATACTAATCAAATAATTGAATCAATAAATAATACTTATTCAGAAACAAAAAATCGGAAAGTAAACTGATTGTATCATATCATGGTAATCGAGGGCATATCGATCATTTTACCTCTTAGTTAACATCTTTAGTTGCTTAAACTGATGAAAAGGCCATCAAAGGAACCAAATTTTATTTTGAGGCCAAATAGGTAAGTTCAAAATTTTGTAGGCTAAAAAAGGAACCGATAAGTTTAACAGGGTCAAGAAAGGAATTTACTTTATTAAATACGGCGCAACCCCATCTCTCGATAGAAGTTTCCTTCCACGTGAGTGGCTAGCATATCCAGATTCCAGGTTTGAGTGCTCAAGTTCGATTCTCCATGGACTTATTTTTGCCATGCAAAATAGATTCCAGGTTTGAGTGCTCAAGTTCGATTCTCCATGGACTTATTTTTGCCATACATTTTGCATGGCGCTCAGCAGGAGTGTGGGATGTGCCTTTTTTTTCATCGCTCCCGATTTTCGTCTGCGCCGCTGGTAGCTCACACCAGTTTTCTGCCCCGCTGGTAGCTCAGGCCAGATTTTGCTTACCTCGCACCAGTTTTGCCCAGGTGTATGCCTGTTCAGCTGTTCTCATCCATGGAGACGCGAACGTCGGCAAGTGAGCTATCGAGGGCGACACGGGTGAGCGTATGAGGTCCAATTCCGACGAGCGAGCTCGAGCAGGCAAGAGCTAGCTAGAGGTTTTATTTGCAAGGAAGAAGAGATGTGTTCTATTTAAAGCCCACACTGGGGAGACGACATGGTGCGGGAGAAGCTGATTGGCTTACGATGCTGGTGCATGCGTCCGTTGGCCCTCGGGAGCGTGCGAGCGCAGGCCTCGGGAGCGTGCATAGAGAGGGCAAAGTCGTTCAAAATATGTAAAACTTTGCAGAACGTCTTGTTTTGTGAAATTTGAAGGAAGTTCAGAACGCCTTGTTTTATAGAACTGGAGGGAGTATTTAAAATAACTGTAATAAATGTATTATTTTCAATTGTTCTTTAGACTGATAATAACAACATATTAGATCTAAAAGAAAAATAAGGTCCGATAGGGAGCCTACTAGTTAGGCAATGTTTTCGCATATATTAAAAGTGATTTTAACTATGTACAATTGTTCTTGAACATAACATCTTGACTAAAAAGAATAGAGGGCCCACTAGTCGGCGAGTCCGACGATATCCGGCTAAACCCTGTCCCGTGCTTGTTCTTCTTTTATTTTCCCCTTAATTCCACTCGAATTCGTTGCGACGCATCATCGGTGATGGGACGAAGCAAGGCGGGCAAACCAGCTTCCACCGAGGACCCGCTCCTTCTCCTCCTCCATCCGTACTCGTAGTCTTGCGGAGTGAAGATCCATCCGGACTTCGATTGATTCACTACAGCGTGGCTAGGACATGGCACAATCCTGCCTCTCATCCTTGTCCTTCAGCTTCGCCGGCAGGTGAGAGCCGAGCTTTGTTATGTGATTCTCTAATTCTCCTCCTTCTCATATTATAGTTTATATTTAGGTTGGATGTAACGCATGGGTCGATCCGGGAACGGAACCGGGATAGGAAGATTTTATCCCGATCAAAGATGGAGATGATGATTTGTTACTGGAACTGTAACCTCTCGAAGCGTCACGCAGTTGACATCACTAATGTCTGAGCTGCTGAGCATGGTGACCTGGGAGCCGAAGCTCTCGATGGAGGGGATAGGAGAGAGAGTGACACTACCTCACACTATCTCTTTCCCCATGTCTATTTGATATGTTCAGATTTTTGTAGAGTTTTGTTTACGAGTTTCAATTATACACGTGTATTATTAAATAGAATTCGTGGAAAACGGAAGCATAGCTTTACGCTTTCCTCTTTTAACGGCGCCTCTAGTCGGAGCCGCTGACCCGCCGTCCTAGCGAGTCCCGGCCTGGCGGGTCGTTGGAGCCGCCGTCTCGACTCGCCTTGCCGCCACCCAGGGGCGCTGCCGCCTCCACCACAGCCCGCCGCCGGCGCCGTCCGTCCTTCCCCGGCAGGTAGGTCCCCAACGGCGCCACCCCTCCTCTCCCCGCGCGCGACGGCGCCGCCCCTCCCTCTCTCCCCCAGCGCTGCCCCCTCCCTCTTATCCCCCGGCCGCGCGTCGCCGCCCTCTCTCCTCGGCGCGCGGCGACGGCGCCGCCACCTCTCCTCCGCGCGCGCGGCGGCGTCGCCTCCTCCCTCTGTCTCCCGGCGCTGCCCCCTCCCTCTTATCCCCCGTCCGCGCGTCGCTGCCGTGGCCTCCGATCTGGCGAGGACGAAGGAGGCCTCCGCGAATCGATGCCCCTCGTCGGGCCGTACCGGCCTCTTCGTGCCGGCCAGGCGGCCGACTGCCGACGCGGGCCACCAACGTGGCGGGCCGCCGCTACGCCTGCCGGAAACGGCGTGGCGTGGGAGGCCAGCCACGTCGGCCAGAATGCTGTGAGGGCAACAATTACTTCCGGCTTCAGCTTATAGATATGCTCAGAGTTCCATGATACTAAGATTTTTATGACAATAAAATTTTCAGATAAAGTCAATGGCATGTGATGATATGCTATGATGTACATATTTGGTTATTTGTACGCTATTATTCCATCACTTAGTGTACTACTGCATCTAATGCATTCATTCTTACATAACTGGGTTTGCGTATATGTAACTGTGATGGAGGCTGTTTCTGTTGGTTCAGGTGCTAAACATGGGCAAATCTCCGCATGGACATCCAGTGATATCTCATTGTGAAGTAAATCAACATCACTACAGTCTTGCAGCTGTTGCTGTTGGCTTTGGAATAGGAGTTGCTGGCTTGTGCAAAGCATTGCATAGTGGTTTCACCATACCATGGGTTTCTTCGAGGATTTTTTTTCAGGATCAGAGAGAGTGTATTATGTTGGAGGTCTACAAAATCTTGGGAATAATTGCTTTCTTAATGTTATACTGCAGGTAATTATCTTATATTTTGTATTGATTCTGCAATTATTGTATTTCTTATATGGTCGTGCTTTGGTAATAAATAAGAGAATGTTTTCTTGACAGGCGCTTGCTAGCTGTGATGATTTTGTTTCCTTTGTTGATTATTTGCTTCAAATTGATGGTGCACTACCTGAGGAAAAGGTCGAAAGAATGCCTCTTATCTCTGCTCTAAGCTCCCTTTTGGAAGGTAATACGTTTTTAAGAATGATTGATTTTTAACCCTATTTTGTGATCCCCCAATGTAATCCAATTGCGGGTCTAGAATCAATATCCATTGTCTAATGCGGTCCCTTTATTGAAAATACTTCATTAATTGCAAGTATGGAGTAGCATCGTGCACTCTGCATGTTTAACTTTTAACATCTGCCAGCAGTCATCAGTCCTTTTTTAACACATTACTGAAATTCGCTCAGTCTTCCACAAACTATCCTGTGATTTTCTATAGGAACTGAAATGGATCTACGTAACTGAACCACTAGACTATCATGTGATTTGCATTGCTTGGTAACTACTACTTTGGCTTGCTTGCTGCTCATAGTTTTACTACGCATGATAATGCTGTTGCTCAAGTTGATAAATTCTTTTTTTTCTTGGTTTAAAACAAAGATTGAAAGAGACTTACCTCTTTTCTTTTGCTTTTCTTTTAGTAAAATTTACAGTTGTGCTACAAAATGCAATAGTACTGTTATGTTCCATTTTCATACTGTAAACTATTTTTTCTAAATATTTTTTAGTTGGTTACTTATAAAATTTGTACCAGTTATTTGAATTTTGCATGGTGCAGACCTGAGCATTGTTCGAGATGAAAGGGCTACATTGAATCCAAAGGGCGTAATGCATGCTCTAACATCATATGTTAGTCACTTCAATTTGACCAGACAGCAGGTTTGATATTTACTTTGGTTTCCTCGCTAGGTAATAGTACCTTATGTTAAACATCTAATTATTGTGATAACTGATTTTGTCCTCACAGGATGCTTCGGAAGCTTTTCTTCATCTTCTGATATCGTTGAGGGATGAATTTTCCCACTGTTATATACCACATAGGAGTTCTCTGGCAGATATCACCCTGTCTGACTCCAAAGTATACAAGCAAAGGGAAGGTAACCAGCCTGAATGCAAGCGCTGGAAACAAAATCTGTTTGGTCCCTTTGATGGGACTCTTGGCAGCATATTGTCTTGCAGAAATTGTTCATCTGTGGTAGACTCCTATGCTTCTTTTCCTGTCATCATAAAAGTGGTTTATAAACTATTTAGATGATTATTTTCTTTCTTTTTAGGGACTAACAATAGCTTGTTGTTGTTTCTGTAGCTGTATACATTTTGTCTCCTGCTGCTAATTACATGATGTTACTCATAAACACTGAACAGTCTCGAATGCACACCTCTTACGTGGTTACATTACCTTTTTCTAGCAATATGTAGAAAGGTAGTAGTAGTAGAACTTCTCCATGTTATGGAAGTAATTCCGGCAACAGGTCCGCTGATTATTTTTCTTGTCATAGACCAATCTAACTCTGCATTATAGCTTAATTTGAAATAACTTTGAGTGCCTCTATTGTTTACATCTTTTTATCGTATAGGAACTAGTTTTATTTATTGTTTAGTGCAAATTTGTCAATCTTTTTTCTTTGTAACTGTTGATGCTTTGCCGTTCTTTTTTTGTGCCACACAGTTGTCAATGGACTTCGAAAATTTCCACTGCTTGCCTCTCTCACCAGTACTTAGTACAAATGGAGATATTGTATGTCCAGTTGAACATCACTTTCTTAAATGTTTTAGTTCAGACATTTTATTTGCTATTTTTTATTCACAAATTGCACTTTCATGCTTATTGATAGTACTTATGCCCCTTTTGTATTTTTTCTATGACACGACATTTAGATCAGTGGGTGTAGTTTGGTGGATTGCCTTAAGTACTTCACCATGGTGGAGTGTCTTGATAATTATCGTTGTGATCATTGTTGGCATGTTGCTGCTGCCAAATACCTCTCTCATAAATCAGAAGTTGATGAGGTAATTTTGTTCAAGTTGATTTTATTTTATCCTTGCAGTATCCTGAAAAATATTATGATGCCCATACTCGATCTTCCTTTACAAAGTTGCACTTTGCCCAGTTGCCTTTGTTAACTTTGTTAATGCTTGTATCAGGAAAAAATCGGTAAACTTCACAACTGTGTGGACTATGGCACTTGCAATTGCAGGGACATGTTTTTCCCAGATGAAACTCCATGTTTGCCATCTTCCAGAGCAACAAAGCAATTGATTATCAGTCAGTGTCCAAAGGTATCCGTAGTATAAATACTCATCGGACTTGCATGAACTGTGTTAAAATGGCATAATTCATGTGGTGCCTATTTCTTCCAGATTTTATGCATTCATTTACTACGTGCTTCAGTTGGTATTGATGGTCAACCTATTAAGCATGTGGTAAGTTCCAGTCAACATGTGAAATGTTGTTCTATCACTTCATACGAATTATCTACTGAATAATCTGAACTTTGATTTCAGGGACATATTTCCTTTCCTTTACTTCTCAATCTATCCTCATTTACGGGAGGTACATTGAGCAGTGGACAGGGATCTGGACCATTGACTTTGAACGCACAAAAAGATGGCCGGCAAGCTCTCCATCTGTATCGACAACTGAATATGCAGATGCCCTTGAATGTGTTACATGCTGATAGGAACTTGCCAAGTCAGGCGTGTCAGCAAGAAGTAACAAACAAAAGTGTCTGCTCAGTTCGCACGGTTGGCTAATCTACTCTGAACATTTTGGTGCTTGATTTGTATACAAATTATGTCCAGTCAGCTCAATTATTTCACCTTGTCTAATTTCTAGGGAAACATTGATGTAGTTAGTAGTTCGTCATCATCATCATCATCAAGAAGCAAATTGTATGGTCTCACAGCTGTTGTGGAGCACTACGGGGTACCCGGTGGAGGGCATTATGCTGTTTACAGGCGAGTAGCGAATTTTGATGCTAATGATCCAGGGCAATCTGTACCATGTCTTGGCAGGACATGGTTTTACATTTCAGATGGTCATGTATCACAAGTTTCAGAGGATGATGTTTTTGGTGCAGAGGCCACCCTCCTGTTCTATGAAAGATTATAAGAGGTCGTTGGGTAGCTAATATATTCAGAGATACATTACACAAATGTTAGGTGCTATTTTTTTTCTAGTAGCAAACGTTGTTTCATATGATCAAGCTTTCGCAAATGTTCTTGGATAGAGAATAAAATCTATCTTCATTTTTTGGTGATACTGTAGCGAAGTCCACATAGTACAAACTATGCACCAATGGTTATTAAACATGATAATCAATTCAATCAAGTTGTTGGGCTGGAGTATATACTGTTAGAGATAAAGTAGTATTAGAGTAGGACTCTAATTGTAGAATCCTTGTCCTAGTCGAGTCATGTATCCATATATATGTAACACCTTTCGGGCTAATCTATCAATCAATATAATCATCTACCCATATATATGTAATCCCTTTGAGGCTAATCTATCAATAAATACAATCATCTATTGTTTCTAACACATTCATATGTATTGTCGTCTGTATAAATGGTTTTTTGTTCACCTGGCTAGCAAAATGAAGATATGTATTGCATTCTATTTTTTTTTCTTTTTGTAGCAGCATGAAAGTCCAAAGTGCATGTGATTGCAAAGAGTCGTTTTTCTTTTCTTGTTTCAGTAGCACCATGAAAGACCAAAGTGCAGGTGGCTCGCGTTTTTTTTTTGGTAGCAGCATGATGAACCGAATGAAGTATCTAATCAATCCAATAGATCTACATGCTGTTGCGTATCTTTTTTTTAACTTTGCTATTGTGTGTTTTGTCAGCTCAATCCCATGTTTCCTTTTTGCCGGAAGCGTTTCCAGGACTTGGAAACCGCAGCTCTCCCAGCGAATAATTTAGCAGTCCTTCACACCATGCATCCATGCTAATTCCTCTACTTATTGTGACTTTGCATAAGTCACTGACATGTGAACCTAATACCAGTAGGACCCATGTGTTAGTGACCCAAATGCAAAATGCCGAAAGGCAGCGAATGCTTGTCCCAAGTCCCAACCAAACTTGGTGTGCATGTTGCATGCGGTAGAAGCTGTTTCTTTGTATTAACAGCCAAATGTTTATTGAGGCACAGAAGCTACTAAACAATGTTGTTGCTAGGTTGGGTGTAAAACGTGTCTCCGTGTTCTAATTAAGGTGCATGCAGTCTCCTTTGTCTTTTAAGTTTATGCAGTCCTGCAAATTCTTCTCCCCATCTCTCTTCCAAGCAATCTCCGCTTGTCCTCCCACCATGTCCTAGGGAGGCGCCAACCTACCCAGGATGTTGAGGGAAGCTCGTTGGGTGCTATTGGGCCGGTCAACTTTGGGTCCGTCTCCAGCAAGCTCGTTGGGTGCTACTGGGCCGGTCAACTTCGGGTCCGTCTCCAGCTCTGCTAAACCAACCATAGAGATCATTACTCATTAGCATTTGATTAAAGCTAACCTGGCCGACGATCAGCCCATCTGAAGATGTTGAAGGAACCCAGGATGGCACTACCTCTGCTGTAGAGGCCATCAACGGCATGTTGAACTCCAGATCACTCTGTGACTCTAGCTCTAAAATCATTAAGCTGGCGGGTGAGGGCATCAACGGTGGGTCAAAGCTGGCCTGCCAGGCTACTAACCTGCCTCAAAATGGAGATGGTGCCACCTCCCCTCTTGAGGCCATTCTAGTAGCTATGGGGTTGGCGACCACAACCAATTCAAACTCCATCTTGGCTGACTCCATCAAGCTTGTTGGCGAGGACATCAACGGTGGGTCAAAGCTAGCAAGCCCGTTGGTGGACCATGCCAGCGAGAACAACGCTAAATCAAACCCGGCAAGCCCGGGGTGGTCTATCCCACCAAGAAAAACAATGGTGGATTGAAGCCTCCTAGCCCGACGGTGTTTCTCCACGCAGACGAGAGCGACAAGGGGGAGGGAAAGGATGAGCTCCCTGGAGGAGACAATGGTTGGGACGATGCTGAAGGAGACAGCGACAGCATGGCTGAGTCCAATTCCAATTTGATGAGGAGCTCGTCGGACAGTGACACTCAAGATGATGTCAAGGATGATCCCAAATCCGCTACCACCAATGGCGGTAGCAGTAACAAGAACAGCAAGGGCAAAGGCAAATGCGCTGCGGTAGAGATGAATCACAAGGTGCAAATCTAGACCGAGAGGGAGAGGAGGAAGACGATGTAGAACATGTACAACACCCTGCATTCGCTCCTCCCACGACTTCCTCATAAAGTCAATATTGGATCCTAATTTTCGTACTGTTCTTTTTTCCTTTGCCAATAGATTTTCAGAAAAGTTCAACCATGAGAGATCATGGGTGAGCAAGTTCCACTAAAATCTTCGTCAATGAGTATTGATGTTTAGTAAATCCTTTCATTCATATCCGGATAATCACCAATTGCATCTCCCTCGTTTCCAAGTGTAAATTCTTGCGATCACATAACCCGATTTGGGTGTGAACTGAATATGTCTCCTGTACAGCCTCGGTGTGCCATTTAGCCTTGCTCTTTTCCATGGGACACATGCAAACTTTTGCTGTTCGACATTCTATTTTTTTCTCTGAAAATAAGAGCTTTTTTCTTTCCTTTGGCGTAGATTTTTTTTTTGGTTTCAAACACGAAAACTGTACACACGTTACGCACGTGTAGAAAGTCGTCGGTTTCACTCCTGGAACGAACCAAGCACCTTACGCTCCCGAATCTGGCTTAGATATGAAGTGTGTTAAAACACACTTATTAATTAGTACTACTTTTTGGCCAAAAAATTATCTTGTTGCTATATTATTGAATGGGGAAAATTGTGATATATATGGCATGTTTCAACAGGCTATTAGTACATAATAATGTGCATGGAATGAATTGATTGCATGACTGATTTTCAAATATTACAGAACATACTACTTTTAGTTTTGCTGGTTAGGGTGAACAACATTTGAATATCAATAAAGGTTCAAAGCATGTTTCTCAGTATTACTATGCTCACCAATTCTTTTCTCAACACCCAATTATTCTATTTAGCATTTGTCTTATACTGGTATAGGTCCTAAACTTCTCCAAGAAGAGGACTGACTTACGCATGTTAGGGGGTGTTGTTTTAAAGAGATCTGTTACGGTACTTGGAATTAATATTAACCATTTGTTTGGTCAGATCTAATGGTTTAAAATAGAGAGGTACTTATCAAAAAGTACTTTAAGTTGTGGACCAGTACCAAATATTAGTGGACCTTATACTCATTGTTTTCTAATTCCCGTAATTAATCAGAGGACAATTTCGTAACTTCGTCGTTCTATTCAATCTTCTCTCAACCCTTTCATTGCGTCTTCTCGACATGGGCTGTTGCTGCCGCTGGCGAGACCTTCGAATCGGCCTCGTACCGGCAGGAATTTGAAGCGGGCAGAGAACGACTTCCCAGCAGGTGGCAACGGTGGCAGAGCAACAAGCGTCACGCCGCTGCCGGTAAGCCCTCGGAACCAGCCTCGTACAGGCTAGAATTTGAAAAGGGACAGGAGGTGACCTTCGAACAGGCGGCCAAGTATAGACCTTGTCGATGCCACGACCCACAAGCGTTCCAATCTCTCAAGGCAATTGGTGGCAGAATGGCACCGTAGTTTCATCCCCTCAAGGACCAGCGGGTTCTTTTGGCGGACTACCAGTCAGCATTGATGATCTCCTCTACCATTTCATGCCTTCGATCGGGATCGGGATTCTCTCCCGTACTGTAGAGAAAGTCTTTTGGCATTAGTTCTGATCCTCACCGCTCGGATAGATAGGATGGTTGTGAATTTTTTTTCCATATTATCAATAAAAAAATAGAAGGGCCCGCAAGCTGCAGTGTTTCGTCTACCTCCCCTTCTCAGCGTTTTTTTCTCTGGACTCTGATTGAATCGAGGCAGCGAACCAAATCCTTACCAAGCCAACCAAATCAGTCGAGATTGGTTTCGATCGACGATGCGAATGGAAACAGTGCGGCGTCGCAAGTCGTTGTTGACCGTTACAAGCGTGCGCAACGGAAGGGTTGGAGTGCAAGAGATGCACAAGTTGGGTTTAGATAGCAATGCGCGAGCTCCACCAGATTAGGTGCCAGCGGCGGGAGAGCCCGGCTTCATTGTGGTGAGGATGAGGAAGAGGGAGACGATGTTCCGGAGGAGTGCGACGGGGAGGCTGCTGCTGCTACAGTGTCGCCTAGCGTGCCCGTCAGCTCGTTCAACGGTACTTGCGCGACGCAGCATTCGCTATCGCCCCCGCCGCATGCTCACCAGAATACAAGATGTTGCGACCAAAACCGACCACGAGTTCATCAGAGGCCACACCCGCGCTTCCCTATGAGCTCGGGAGTTGGAGCCAAGTTTGCCGATTCAGATGGGGATGAAATTGATTTGAACAAGGTTTACGTATAGAGATGAGGCAATTTAAGTGCGATGGAGACTGATTAGCAATCAACCATGTTTATTTGCTCAAGAGATCGATTTGGATTCCTGCGTTCTTTTTTTGTTCGGAAGAACACCACGCTTCTGGCGGCGCTCGTTGAGACTTCGTGCGCACTCTTAATGGTACATCCATGCTCAAGTATGACTCACGAAGGCTGCAGCTTTCCGAGACCATGAGGTGAAGCCTCGGAGGCCACACCTCGCTGCTCCACGGGAGTACAATGCGTCGGGCGCCGGTGCCGCTCCACGCCTTCCGGCAAGCTCAGGGGTAGGCTGGCCGGCTCGAGAGAGAACAACGAGCGTGGGGCATCTGGATGAACGAAAGGAGACATCACAACCCTTACCTTAGATATGGACGTTCCAGATGCTGGCTAATGCCACAAAGCAATTCTCTGCATTGATACCTACCATAGATTGCTAATGCAGAGAATCTTGATCCCTTCGCTTGGGATCCATCAAATTTTGTAGCAATTGGTTTACGTTTGACTCGACTGCTGCCTGATTGCAAATCTCATTGTTTGTTGAGCAATGAGCACGTACATGCTCAAGAACCTTGTATTGGCAAGCTCGAAGCACTCAGCAATGCGACGAAAGGCTTCAACATGTCATGTATCCATTTGCTTAATTAACTATCATCACACGATTAAGGCCCTGTTTGATCCACCTTCTAAACATTAGTTGAATAAAGTTTAGTTACTTTTTCTCCAAACATGACCTCCTAAACTTTAGCCAAGTCACCTTCTAAACTTTAGACCACTAGTCATCTCAACCTTGCTAAACTCTCCTAAACTTTGGATAAAGGCAAATAAAGTCAAAAGTACCCCTCATCACATGTTAGGGATAGAAAAAGTAAAGGTGGAGAAACATTTATTGAGGGTTAGATATGTCCACTTTTTGTTTAGTCATGAACTTTAGTCATGGATCCAAACATGTATCTTCTAAACTTTAGTTGGCTAAACTTTAGGTGACTAAACTTTAGTTGGCTAAACTTTAGTCAACTAGAGGATCCAAACACCCCTAAGCATAAAAGAGGAGCATGAGAAGGAAAGACGTAAGGTGGGAATGAGGCTTAGGCAGGGTTTGAAATCCCGACCGGTTTCCGCGGTTTCCGGAGATCCCGGTCCGGGCCGATTTCACCGGGAGACCGGGATCCCAGATTTGAATTTTGAATTTTTTGAAAATTTGAAAGAATTTGATATAAAAATATGAAAAAAAACTAGATGAAAAATCATGATTTATGGTGAAATCCAACCATAAAAATGATGATGTTTTGACTTATGAGAAAAATGAAGTAAGATACAAGTTAAGAAAGAAATAAAAAACCTTATCTGGTATTGAGTTCATGTTTATCTATCATAGTTGTATTTGTCGTCGAAGTATTAGTTGTGGACTTCATTTAGGTATTTGTAATTGAACTATGTGTGATGGATGTATGTTTTATGTCTTTATCATGCATTTGTGATGGATGAATGTTTTATGTGTCATGAATATGAGTAGAAATATTATGAAACTGTTATGCCAATTTTTTAGATTAATTCCACGCCTTTTTTTCATGTTTTAACCTCTTCTCAAATTTTACAAATCAGTCACCGGGATCCCGGTAATCCCGTCCGGAATTCCGGTAATCCCGTCCGGAATCCCGGTAATCCCGGTCGGGATCCAGGTCCATCCCATCTGGACTGCCAAAACGGAGTTCGTCCGAATTCCGGATCGGGATTACCGGTTTCCGCGGAAACCGACGTCCCGGTCTCGACCGGGATTGCCGGGAGAAACGGGAATGTAAACCTTGGGCTTAGGACATGGAGGCGCATGGGGGTGGGGGTTGGCCGTTTCTGGACCTGGTCGATTGAGCCATAGCTAGGCGTAGCATCTTAAGAAGCTTCCGCACGAGGTAGTAGAAACCGCCAACCGGCACTCCAAAGCAAGATCTGAAAATAGCTGAGCGGCAAGGTGTGAAAGATACCGGAGCGAATGATGGAAGTACCACACAACTGGCATGACGGCGATCGATGAGATTGTTGGTAAGAGAGAGGCGGCGCTGGGACCGTCTCGATCTAGTCCGATGAGTGTTACGGTCAACAGAGAAAACCCGTGAATTAATTATGTGTAATTACCAAACTGCCCCTAAATTACAATTAATTAGATGCGGGATTAATATTTCAATAATGGATGGTTGGGATTAATCCGGAGTTGAGGTACCAGAGGTACCCTCAAGCACCGTAGCAAATCTATCTTTTAAAATGATTTAATTAGATTGTCCTAAGTTGACCGCAGTACTAGTAATTATCCGTGTGGGCATGAACCTAATACCTTTTGAACTTATCGATATTTGATGAACATGTGATCAACATCATTGTAATGTTCGTGCATGCATCAAAACATATCTTGAAGACTGGTCATTTTTATCCAAGAAGAGAAAAAAATCTTATGTGCCATTTGGCCAGAATTTTTTCTCTGGAACACTTGAATTTTTTCCCCAACTTTTACTTATGAATATATACAAAAGATTTTGTTATTTGGCCTACGGTCTTCCTTTCAAACACGCAAAACCTTTGACTTTCATATTATGCAGGTGTACTTAGTCCGTTTTGCTACTCAAGCCAGCCAAGCACCTTATGCTTCCGTTTCCGGCTTAAAAATGAAGCGTATGAAGACACACTTATTAAATATTCTTTCTGGCTACTCAAAGCCAATTATTGTTACGCTACTAGCATCGAAACCAAAAACTAGTGATATACACCCTCCGTTCAATAATAGATGTCATTCTAAAGTTCTCAACTTTTCTTAAATTACATGTCATTCTCGCTTTCCAATGCATATTTTCCTCTTCCCAATGCAATATTTCTTCTGTTAACTACATCTCTCTCTATCTCTCTCCTCGTTTTCAGTGCATCCACCTTTTTACTTCTCCTTAATTCTCATGCCTAACTCCAAAACAATATCTAAAAATGAACGGGGAGTATATGGCATGGTTAAACAAGCTATATAGCCTGTTTAACCATGTCATATATCAGTAGGTTTTTATGTGTGGGGAATATATGTTGAGTTTTCAACTATTTATTTGCAGAATATTATCATGAAACATAGTACTTTTAGTTGCATAATTTTAGCAAGATACACAAATGCAACAAGGAATAATACAAATAAATATAACATATAGAGTGCTGCGTACATTGGATTTCTATTTAATAAACTGCTAATAGAGATTTCAAGCATGCTTCTTAGTATCACAAAGTTGAACATATCTTTCGCTTATATGTAGTGATTCTATTCAATATTTATTTTTTATAATGGTGTAGGACCTGAAAATTTTCCAATAAAAGAATCATAACTTCTGCACTGAACATCTGTGGTATATGATTTAATTGGACTTTTTTTAACATGACTGAAATACATGTACTTTATGAAGGGGAATATGAACTTGGCACTTATTGAATTGGTAACATTTGATGAACATATGACCTTTATTGTACTGTTGATGCACGAAAAACATTGTGTCATTGATGCACTAAAATCTTGTATGTATTAAAACCGGTGATTTCTCTTATTTGGCCGGGATATTTTCCATGCGTTGCATGAAATCTTTTGTCATCTGCCATCTATTCCACTGAACACACAAAAGTTTTGTCATTTGGAGTAAGTCTTTTTTTTCAAACATGCAAAAACTTTGTGTCAAATGCTGTTGGTGTACATGTTGTTCATTTCAGACTTCACTAATTGGGCCTGTCAAAAACCTTATACTATGGATACCTAGTTTAGAAAAGCGTGAAGGCACTTATTAATTTACTACTTTATGACTACTCCAAAGCCAATTGTCAGCATGCATATGCTACTAGCAAGCCAAGTAGAAATGGTTAAAATAGCTGTCACTTACGTGATTACTTTTGGGAAATATATGTCAAGTTTTCAAATGTTTATCTATAGAATATTAGTATGGACCACACTACTTTTAGCTGCATATTTAAACATGTGTATTTTTTAGCGGAGATACAAGTATCAAAAGGATATACACATGTTGGCTGCTCCTACATGCTTTAATTTCGTTCAATATTTGTTTTGACCGATATAGGCTTCGAAATGTTTCCTTAAAACTACTATCACTTATGAATGTTAGCATGCGTGATCTTAATATTTGATTCGATTAGATTGTTGTAACATAAAAGCAATATGAACCCAATACTTATTGAACTTATTGTCATTTGACTAGCATATGCTCATGTTTATTGTAGCGTTGATGCAAATATTTCAGATCAACTATGTTGTTTACAATATAACATGAACATATGACAATGATTGTTAGCACATGATCACTGTTATCCCCCAGTATTCATACTGCCATGCACAATCACTTATTCCTTGAACCATGATTGAAACTTTTTGTTAAAAATATATATGCAGAAAGACATCTTAAAACAAACCATGAATAAGGTAAAGCAGCAATAAAGCAATAGAGCGATTTAGCATACTAAAATAGAAATCATGATCAAACTTTAGTTTTACTTAATTTATTATTTTTAATCACGGAAATAGATAACATGGTTCAAACTTTCGCTCGCAAAGAGTTGTGGCAAGATACACGCATGCAAGTAGAGAAAAGAACATTATAATCAATCAGCTAAACACCCCGATCGAACGGTTAAATTGGTAGAAACTAACTAGACCCATAATCTGAAAATCGCTTCACCAAAGACACATCAATTAAGTGACATAACACGGGACTAGGACACAGCATACTACACAATCAAATAACATATATATAATCGACTCCTAACAACTCCAGATACTTAGAGACCAAGATCCGATCCTGGTCCTTAGCATCTCTTTTGTCGAAAGGACACAACGACTCTAATGAAGTAGAACGAGACAATTCAAACCGCACTACACAATCGCAAGGCAGATCTAATCGGCTAAGCACCTTAACCGTGACTCGAATATCAAGATCTAAGCACATTAAAGCCCTAATATCTACTATGTGTCAAAATAGGACAAGTCAAACTATTTAATGAAGGATTGGATAAGGTCTAACTACCTTAATTAGCCGATACTCGGAAAACCAAAACCAAATCTAAACTACCAGATAACTAGAAAGTTACATCAATTCTAACGTGACAAGTCAAATTGAAAGAATCATGTGCACTTACCTAACAAATCCAAGTTCTTCTCGCCTAGAACCGGAGACCGGCCAGCACAAGTGAGGACGAAAACCCGTTGAACTTAATTTGCTAATTTGTTGAGAGCTGATTTTATTTGATATATTTTACAATGTGCGTGGGTGAAGATGCAACTAGGCCTCCCTTGTAGGTTTTAGTGAATGTTGACAAAAGGATTAAATATTTTTAATGTGTTATAATGTGCATGAATAGGTTATCAAGCATTGAAATACCCACGTTATAAGATCATTAACCCTAAAAAAGAAGAAAGAAATAATGGACTCAAAAGAGCTTGAAGTTTAGTTTTTATTTTTTGAGTGTAGGTATGCCGAACTATCAGGAGAGTGAAATGGTCTTACATGCAGGGAGTAAGTTCTCAAGCAACTAAAAATAACTTGGATGAAATCACACACAAAATTAGCCAAAAGTCCAAATACACAAAAGCCCAAAATCCTACTCTCACGGTATTTCTGTGAGTGACGAAAGTTCTGTCGTGGGAAGTCTTGCACTTGTCGGTGCCTTCCCGGGGTTGACGGAAGGTTCATGAATGATGAAAGTTCCGTCTGGGAGGTTTACACCGATTAGTGCCTTCCTAGGGTCGAAGACAATTATGTCCCCGACGAAAGTTCCATCCTAGGAAGTTTGCACCGATCAGTACCTTCTTAGGGTTGACGAAGTTCTTTCCTTGACGGAAGATCCATCATGGAAAAGTAACTCCGGTTAGTGACTTATCAAGGACAACGGAAGTTCCGTCGGTGACGGAAGTTCCATCGATAACAACCCTTTTACACTCCAATGACTCTTTTTAGACCACATATATAAATATACCTCTCCCACTCCGTGAGAGAGGTTGCTGGTGCTATTCAAACATTCATCTTCATCCTCAAGCTCAAAACACTTCAGTCTCTCATTCCTCTTGTGATTCAAGTCCAATAGTCCGAGAATCAAACATCCAAGCTTGAGAGCATCATCCCCAATCTTAAGCTCTCTTATTCCCTTGCAAGAAAGGCTCAACTTCACTTGTTACTCTTGGGGATTTTTTCCCATAGACCGGATAGGTCTCACCCAAGAGGATCCAAGCTTGTGGATGGCATTAGGAAGTTTATGAAGGATGCGATTCGCCTCTAAAAGGGAACAATCAAGAAGACAAAGAGAACCAAGCTTGATCTTTGTGATTGCTTGGAGTGGACTAGGGTTGAGAGAGACACGACTTTTTGTGAGCTCCTCCACAAAGACGTAGGAACCTCTTTGTGAGGGTCCTAACTTCAGTGAAAAATCTTATGTCTCTCTTGTTCTTTCTTCTTTCTCTCGTTCTTGTTCTTCAAATATCTTTCCCAATCTACATGTATATTGTGTTGTGTGGTAACCTATGCTAAGGGATGGTATCTTACCTTGTTTGCCCCTACTTCTATTGAAATAGATTCATAAATTTCAGTTTAGATTCTGCATTTCAATTTAAGTTTCTCTCTTGCCACGGAATCGTGACCCATGGAAGATATGTGAAGTGTCCGACTTGTTAAATCCGTGTGAAGTGTCTGAATAATTTTTAGGTTTTAATTAGGAGTTGCATATTCAACCCCACCCCCTGTAGTTAACTTTCAATGGGTCTCCATGAGGACTACAAACTTGGTTGCTTTCACTTATCCTATTTGGACTATGTTTTATTTTTCATATACTTTAAAAAACTTTCTAAAATAGAACGTGGGACTTGTATTCCATGCGCATGTATGAACAACTCCCACTTTATCTTTCCACGAGCCCTCATTCCTAAAAAAAATAACGGACTCTTCAGCTTCCTTCACACTCGGCCGCACCTTTGCCTAACTTAGTAACATGTAGGCTCATCTGATCACAATTCCGGTATCAATTGTAGGCTGTTAGCGGGAAGCGTATCAGCTATGGTTTTGGATATGGTAGCCTCAGGAGGCTAGGGTGAAGATTAAATTCATAACCACGGTTTCGAAGGATCGACTATATAGAGATTTTTGTGAGTCATGAATGTAAATTCAACAATAAACTTTATCCCCATGTCGATTTTGTAGTTTTTGGCTCTGTTGGTCTTAGGATGGCTGAAAAATATTTCAATAAAACCGAATTGTGTGGTGAACAGAGTCCAAAAACCAAATGGTATGCCAGTATGCCATGAGTCTCACTCAATTCATATCCTAGATTCTACTTCTTAGTTTACTGTTCTATACCAGAACAACCCCTAAACATTCATGAAGACGATGTACTATGATTTATTCATGTTATCAGGTTTGACCTCAAGATTTGATTTAACCTGTTATAATAACGTGAATTCAGTATAATTACTTGATGAATATGAACTTAATACTTTTTTTTGAATTTATTATAGCATATTGTCTAACATATGAACACTTTTATACATATTATTTAACATACAAATATAAACTATAAGTACTTCATTATATTGAATCACATTAGTTTTAGATCTTAAGTAGCACTCTCCATCCAAATTTACTTGTCATCCTACAAGCATTTTTTTTGTGTCCAGGTTCAGAGAATGTTTCAATGAATCTGGACATTCAGATTGCTCAGATTCGGACAATATTCAATAAACCTGGTAAAATACCAGGATGACAAGTGATTTGGATTGAGGGAGTTAGTCCTTATCCCCTAGTATAATTCAGCAGAAAATAAGTTATTTGTTCATGTGTTCAATTTTATATTGTAGGCTAACAGGGCCACCATAGTGGGAGAAGCCATGGACTACATCAAGACTCGGAAGGCATTATCCAAAGGCTGGAAAAGCTAAAGATGGAGAGTATGGCCACTCAACAGCTCGATATCGACAGTAGCAGCATGGCACTCGCACCACCACCGATGGGTCACGGTTCACCGGCTCCAGCAACACGTGAAACAACCTAGCAAACATGGTACAAAACTGGAGGGCAGCAAGCTGAGACGTCAGGATTTGTGGCGCCACCTCGCGGGCCATTCCAAACATGGTCGAGTGCCCAACATCGTGCTAAGTGTTACCAACAATAAAGTGTTAATCATCGTGTCCGCACCGAGGCAACCCTCTCGTGCCGACTAAGGTGTTGTACGTGCTAAAGAAGTACCATATCATTGTTGTGATGATGGAAATTAAATCTAACCATAATTGAAGCTTGTTCTACATCCATGGCACAAGCTGCTAGCCTATTTAGTCAATTGTTTATTTTTTCTAGAAACTAATAGGATTTATTGCACATTTATTATTTTATATTTTAGTCTAATTTTGTGTGTTTGCAATTTACATAAATAGATCGAGGTAGCCTCCGCTCGCCTCACAAAGAACATGATGGTATTGGACGAAGATAGGTACAAGCTAGCAACTGATCAACAGCTGAAAGGAAGGGTCATGGACAATCTGCTGGGTGCTCGTAGTTGAGCTAGTCGTCCCGTAATGGAGGAAATTGGAATAAAGAACTTCTTTTGCTATTTCCATCAAACTTAGTCATTGAACTAATCGCTTTCTAAAAAAATTTGGTGTAGACTATCCATGTGCTATTTGTACTTTCAAATCCTACCTTCTATGATTTGGTCTGCGCCCAACATGGTGGTAAGTGTGACCAACAACATTGTAGCCTTACCGGCAATGACAGTATTTATTATTTTTATTGCACATTTGTGGTTCCCATTGGAAGCAACCCCACACCTTAAGGTCCTCTCGCCTTCGTTTCTCCTTGCCACCATTGGAACCTCCGTCTAGCACAACCCGGACCATGGCAAGCACAACGTGGGTGGTGCTATGATTCCTTTTCCCTTCCATTATTCCATCTTGTCATTCACACTGTCCATTGAATTAGCATGCCACATCTTAGATTATGGATTGTAATGAAAACTAGCGTGTCCCTTCATTTCCAATAGCATTATGAAATCCCAAATATAGTTTCAAAGCTACACCTATTTAATCAGTCTAAAGGATATGCTGTTGTGTTTTGGTCACTTCCCACACCCAATTTCCTCTTTTTGTTGGAAGCTCTGCAAGAAGCATTTTTTCAGTGCTCCTTCACACCAAGGAGCCATGCCAATTCTATACCTTTACCTATTATGAATTTGTCTATTTTTGAGTCACCGACTTGCGAACCCGGATATTAGTGAATCAAATGAAAATGCTCAAAGGTAGAGGATCTTGTCCCAACAAAGTTGGTACACTGCACGATGCATGTTGAAGACTTTCTAGGTTTTCTGTTGTATTAACTGCCAAAAATGTTTGGTGAGGCGCAGAAGATGCTAAAAAAAGTTGTTGCCAGGCTGGGTGTAAAATGTGTGAACTGCAAGGGCAATCTCGTCTATATTAAAATGATTTGAAATCTTGAAGATCCATCTCCCCATCAATCTATCTTCCCAGATCTCACCTCAAGACTCCATGTCTCAGGAAAGAAGAAACTCGCCGCAGGGCATCGATGGAATCTCATCGAGCGGAGTTGGGTTAGCCACTTCTGCCTCCATCTCTCGCCTCTTCTAAGGAAACAGAGATCATAAGTGCTGGATCGAAGCCCATCAGCCCTGTGATTAGCCTGCCTCGAAGAGAGTGAAGGAATCCGTGATGGCTCCACCTCCGTCGGTGACGGCATGCCAACTGTTGTAGGGTTGGTAGGAACAACCTCCTCTAACTCCGGATCTGCCTCTGTCAAGCTAGCAGGATCCAACTCCAACTCCAACTCTATTAAGATGGCAGACCAGGCCCAAAGCAATTCAAAGCCAAGTAGTTCGGTAGTGGACCATGCCAACAAGAACAAGATCTGGTCAAACTCGACCAGTCCAGGTGGCGATCTATGCAATCGAGGAAAACTACACCGAATCGAACCCATCCAGCCCTGTGGTGGATCTTGATGCACCTAAGAGCAAAAAAGGTAAGGAAAAAGATGAGCTTACAAAAGTGGAAGGTGTCGATGGGGACAATGTTGCAGGAAATCGTGGTGGCACCTCTAGGTCTAGTTCCAAGTTGATGAAGAGCTCATCAGATGGTGACATTCAAGATGAGGTGAAGGATGGTCCCAAGCCCACAGCCACGACTGGCCACGATGATGGTAGCAGCAGCAAGGGCAAGGAAAAGGGTAAAGGCAAAGGCCACATGGTGGAGAGGGACCATGTGATGCACATCTGGACAGAGAGGGAGCGGAGGAAGAAGATGAAGAGCATGTACAACACCCTGCACTCACTCCTCCCACGGCTGCCTGACAAGGTCAGTATAGGATTGTGATTTTTGTATCGTTATTTTGTTTTTGTATGTGAACAGATTTCTTTCATAGAAGTTGAACTAAGAGAAATGGTGTATGGGCAAGTTGCACTAAAATCATTCCTCCAAAAGTATTTTTTGTTTAGTGAATCCTTCATCCTTCCATTCATGTATGCATCATCACAAATTGCACCCACCATTGCTAGTTTTAGATTAATGACATCTCCACCAATAATCCTTGATTTGAGTATGCATTGAATTTTTTTGTGAAAAATATATTATTATGGAAACACTTTTAGCTCAATATTTTACCAAAAAGTATGTCATTGTAAGTAGATATAAAAATAAATAAATAAATAATATATGAAGTACTACTTATACTGGACTAGAATCTGAATATTAATAGAGATTTAAAGCATGCTTTCTCAGTACTGCCCGTTTTATAATTCTTTTCTCTACCATTATCAGCCCTAAAATATTCTCAAAAGGGATTGCAATTTGTTCATGCTATCAGACGTGACCCTCAGATTTGATTTTGACTACTAGACTATTGTACCGTGAACTGCAGTATGAATGCCCTTCATGAATATGAATCTCATACTTATTGAACATATTATTGCCACCCGATGAACAAATGATCATGTCTATGTTATAAGGTTTGATGCTAATGATGTCAGATCAGTTTATATTAACATGTGTATACATGGTAATGCGTGTTAGCATTTGATAGTTGTTATCTAGAATTTGTACTGCCACTTACGGTCAAATATTTATTTCATTTCAACCATGATTGAAACTGTTCCTAAACAATATGCATGAAAGATATTTTAGAAACAAAACATCTATATGAATGGCTGTGTGACATCCAACTTTATAACAGTTCACCCATTATTGAACTTATTAGGAAAATAAAATGTAAGTACTTTCATGATATTGAATTGCTTTTTTAGACTGCTACTTATTGTGTGTCCTTATCCCATAGCGTAAATGTGCAACAACTAACTTGTACTATCTATGTGTTCAACTTTACGTTGCAGGCTGACAGTGCAACCATAGTAGGAGAAACCGTAAAATACATCAAGACTCTTGAAGGCACTATCCAGAGGCTAGAAAAGCTGAAGATGGAGCGTATCTGCGCTCAGCAAAACAGTGCCACTAGCAGTAACATGACACCCACACCACCATCAATGTGCCATGGTTCACTAGTGCCGGCGACAAGGGAGGCAACCCTGGCAGACATGGTCCAGAACTGGACCGCACAGCAAGCCGCGACGACAGGCTCCACCGTGGCTCCGCCCCGCGAGCCGTTCCAAACATGGTCCGCATCCAACATCGCACTGAGCGTGACCGGCAACAAAGCTTTCATCACCGTGTCTGTACCTAGGAATCCTTGTGTGCTGACAAAGGTGTTGTACGTACTGGAAAAGTACCGCATTGATGTTGTCACAATGGAAATTTCATCAGACCTGCAGAACCAGAAGGTCTTCTACATCCATACGAGCGTAAGTTGCTGACATGTTTTGTTAATTATTTATTTATTTGAAACTCATATCATTGATTGGACATTTATTAATTTACATGTTTGTTTCTTCTCTAATTTTGTGTGTTTGCATTTGCATAAACAGATCGACGCAGCCTCCACTCGCCTCCCAGAAAACATGATGATGACGGCTGAAGGCAAGTACAAGATGGCTGTGGCGGAGATGCTGCAGCTGATCGCCAACTGAGACAAAGGTTCATGGACAACCTGCTGAGCTGGTTGACCCATGATGGTAGAATTTGGAATAAAGAGCTTTCTTTGCTATTTCCATCAAACTTAGTCGTTGAACTATTTGCTTTCTGCAACATTTTGGTGTAGAGCATTTAAGTACTATTTGTGGTTTTAAATGAAACCTATTGTGGTTTTAATTTTTTATAACATATCTATTGTGGTTTTAATTTTTTATAACATATCTATTGTGGTTTTAATTTTCGATAACATATCTATTGTGGTTTTATTCAAGTTGCTTAGATTAGCTGCTGCAGTGAGTTCAAGTTGCTTTTAGATTAGCTGCTGCAGTGAGTTCAGATGATGGTTGTCATCATGGAGAAAATGTTTGGCAAAAAAAAAAGGATTTTCTAGTGCAGACACCACATGCTGCAGTGAAAAAGGATTATGAAAACCTAAAGGGCTGCGATTTTCCAAGCATTGTTTTCCCCAACGAATTTGCAGTTAGCCCACTTTTACTTGATACTTAAACTACATATCTTGTTATATATGTTTCTTTTTGAAACTAAGGAAAGAGTTACCTTCAGTAGTTGGAATTTAGAAATCAAGGCAAACACTTATGCTCACATATATGCACATTATACCACACACATGAACACACTCACACCAAAATATGGCTATATTAGGAGATTTTGAGGTTGGCAGATGTGTCATCATTGGGTTTCTCTTTGTTAAATATATTGTACACTAAAAAAGAATAGTGGTTAAAAGATTTTTTTTTGCTATCTTGGAATATTTTTGGCAAGTGATGGAACAATTTCTTCTCCAATATAATATGGTCCCGCAAGAAGCATGAGGTAGGGGAATTCGTAACTAGCACATATGAGGAAGACAACTACAGTTTAGACTTTTACAGGCTGAGTGTCATGTTGTCAGATCATCGGTGGGGGCACTAGTACAATTGTGAGACCCTTCTTTGGTTGCCCTGAGGTATAATTAGACATAACAGCCCACTAGTAGCAACAATATGAAATCCTTGTACTTGTCAACCGGAAATTTCATTTACCTTTCCTTATTTTCTAAATAGCACCTCCTCCTCTTCTTCTCCTTCCTTCATTTATTCTTCCCTATATCCCACGTCATCTTCCAGTCAAGTTATTGAACAATTCATGAATTGATTCAAAACATTTTTTATTACATTCGATCTTTCAAAAAATGATTTAATTTTTTTTTCAAAACCCACATCAAATCCAGGCACATATGTGTATTAACCTACTGCATGAGTTCATAATATGTTCTTTGTTGTTTGCCAACTGTCCAAACAAATTAAAGAGTCCATGCTGGATGGGTACCATCTCTCCTTTTAACTAGTCTGGTGTTTGGTCATTCAGCCACTGGCCACTGCCCAGTAGATGTCTCTCCTCTTGTCCATCTAAAAGAAAGTTGCAAGGGTGAGAATGAATACAAAAAAAGAGCTTGTATTAATCTGGTGGTGACCTCGAGCACTTTCAGAAAGGCCCAGGGTCTTGTGGAGCACTATGAGGAAGGTGAGGATCCAGGCGGATGCATCATGTGGTTGATCCACAAGTGCACGGTGAGGAAGCGACTAATTAATAAGCTTCATTTCTCACCTTAATTGTGGTGGGATGATTCCGGTGGTCAGCACCCAGGAACTCAGTGAACTCGCCGCACGCCGTGCCGGTGCCGCAGGATCGGAGGGAGTCATCGTCAGTGTTTTCGATCCGGGTGACCAGCTTCTCATACTCGTTCTGCAATCATACCAATTGCTAGGAAAAAATGTCTCATGACCGACCATAAGGCTACAGCTGACGTGTAAGTACGACCCGGCTGCCACGTTAACACTATAACTCATCTTCATGGCTTTCCAGTCGCGCAAGAACTCGTCGTCATCGTCGGCCTGGCTGCTGCGCTCTGGGTTGGAGGAGAAATACACGAAGGGGCTCTGACCCCGACGCCATGCCTCCTGCAGCGCGTAGCACGTCGCCGGCGAGCAGTGAGAGCACCGTGTTCACGGTCACCAACGGCGTCTCCAGTTTCGGGCCTACCGTTGTCACGAACATGTCCATGGCCGGTAGCTCGTCAATCCTATGGCAAAGTAGCAGTCAAAACAATTACAGGATAACACATTTCGTGTACGAGTTTTGTTGTGTAAACCAAACGCATGTGCTAGCTGGCAGCTCTTCTATCCTTGACAACACGGAACTAATGATGAGTTCGAAGCTGGTACCTTTCAGAGAATCGTTCCGGGAAAGTGTTGAACCGGCATTTTTGTGTAGACAAGCAAATAGCATTTGAAGTACCCAGAACACAAGCAAAAAGCATTTGGTGCCTATATGTGGACCCACACACACTCGCCTATAGGTGCACCATTCAGTATTGAAGTTCCTTTTTCTAAAAAAACGGAGAAAATATGTTTTAATTTTTTTTGCTGAAAGAAGAATAGTTTTAGTGATGCGTGCGTATATAATCAACCGGAAGTGGCAAGGGTGATTAGAGTGACAATGTCGTAGGCATATCCTTCATAGCAGAACAACAAAGTAGATTTAAGTGTCTTGACTGTGACAGCTAGGCAGAGATGATGTTACCGGCGTGAAATGTCATTCCTCGGCCCCTTCCAGATTTTGCTATACTAGCATCTACAAAGGGTTAGTGAGATAGGATATTCTTTTCATTTTATCGATGAAGGTTTTTGTAAGTTTCTTGATCATTTGGTAAACATTGATGTAGTTAGTAGTTCTCCATCATCAACAAGAAGCAAATTGTATGGTCTTGCAGCTGTTGTGGAGCACTACGGGATACCCACTGGCATTATGCTGTTTATAGGTGAGTTGCAAATTTTTCACAAGTTTTAGAGGATGATGTTTTGCATGCAGAGGCCACCCTCCTGGTTTTCTGGTCCAAAATAATATTCATCATTTTTTCTCAAGTAATGATCATTAGTTAGATCTAACGGTAGAGAGATTTAATTTTAAAAATTAGTAACTAATGACCACTGGTGAGGGATTCGTCAAAATAGTTTATTTATAATATTTAGTTTTATTATTATCATTAAATTACTAATAATATATTTTATGTTCATAATCTAATTACCTGTTAGGGTTCCTGATCTAATTCTATCAAGATTAGGGTTTGTCATGTTTAGTTGCCTTGCATCAATTCGTCATGATTAGCTGCCTCACATCATTTCGTTCATCATGAGCTGTATACGTTAGTATCGATGGTTCTTTTTCTTTGGTCGACACTATCTACGACACGGGAGCTTGGCATCGACGCTTGATTGTGCTGCTAGGTGCGGGACGGCAACGGCGACGCTGGCAGCAGATGGCGGCACGAATGAAGAAGACCATTGTTGCGCTACCCGCTCAGTTTTTTTAGGACTAGTTGGGCCTTTTGGTTATTCGACTGCACATAAGTGGGCTGACCCAAAAATTGAAATTATTATTAAAAGCAAAAACTAATTGATTTTTAGTGTAATTAATAAAATACCCTACAACTAATGACTATTAGTTGAGGCAAAATAATGATCATTATTTTGGACCAGAAAACTCCTCTGTGAGAGATTATAAGAGGTCGTTGGATAGCTAATGTATTCAGAGATACAGTACACAGATTTTAGGTGATTTTTCTTCAGTACCAAATGTTGTTTCATGTGATCAATTCTTCGCAAATGTTCATGGATAGAGAATAAAATTTGTCTTTATTTTTTGGTGATATGGTAAGCGAAGTCCACAGAGTACAAACATGATAACCAATTCAATCAATTGTTGGACTCTGTACAAATGGTTTTCTGTTCACCTGCCAGCAAAATGAAAATATGTATTGCATTGTATCTTGTTTCTTTTTGTTTAAATGAAAGTCCAAAGTCCAACGAGTTGTTTTTCTTTTCTCTCTTGTTTCAGAGCAGGTCCCTCACATAGGCGTATTTTTTCTCCGTAGCAGCATATGAAGAGCAGAATGAAGTATATCTAATAAATCCAATGGATGTGCATGCTGTTGTGTGTTTTGTCAGAGCTATCCTGTGTTCTCTCCTTTTTGGGGAGAATTGAAGGAATAGCACCGCTAAAGGTGGTCATCCATGGAAAGTCATTAGTAAACGCAGCATCCAAACAACGCCATCCTTTGCTTCTCTTCTCTCCAATTCATAGCACTATCCTCTCAAACAGACTTTCGTGGACGTTTTACCTCGACGCATGTTTAACTCCTACAGCAAGGCAGCAACAAGGCATTTGGCAGGAAAAATTCGTAATTATTTATTTAAATAATAGAACTGATATTATTAATGATTCAATAAGATAATATTGGTTCGAAAATTAATAAAATTATTTATTTAATTATTTAAATAACATAAATTTGGTGCATGACAAATTTTTTCTATTATTTATTAATTTTTGAGCCAATATTATCTTACTGAATCATTAATAATATCAATTCCATTATTTAAATAATTAAATAAATAAATACGAATTTTTCCAGCCAAATGCCTTGTTGCTGCCTTGCTGTAGGAGTTGAACATGTGTCGGGGTAAAAATATCCACGAAATTCTGTTTGAGAGGATAGTGCTATGAATTGGAGAGGAGAGAAGTAAAGGGTGGCGTTGTTTGGATGCTGCGTTTACTAATGGCTTTCCTTAGATGACCACCTTTAGCGGTGCTATTTCTTCAATTCTCCTTTTGCCGGAAGCGTTTCCAAGACATGGAAACTGCAGCTCTGCAGGAGAGTAATTTAGTAGTCCTTCACACCATGTAGCCATGCCAATTCCTCGACCTATTGTGACTTTGAATTTGAGTCACTGACATGTGAACCTAATACCATTGGGACCCATGTGTTAGTGACCAAATGTAGAATGCTAAAAGGTAGAGGATGCCTTTCCCAAGTCCCAACCAGACTTGGTGCTGCATGTTGCATGCAGCAGACTTGCTAGCAGTTTCCTTGCATTACCGGCCAAGTGTTTGTTGAGGCACAGAAGCTCCTAAATAATGCCGTTGCTAGTTTGGGTGTAAAACGTGTCTCAGTGCTGCAAGGGGCATGCAGCCTCCTTTGTGCTCTTTAAGTTCTTGTAGTCTTGCAGATTGTTCTCCCTGTCACTCTCTCTTCCCAGCAATCTCCTCTCGTCCTCCCACCATGTCCCAGGGAGGTGCCAACTCGCCTCAAAATGGAGCTGGTGCCATCTCTCCTCTCGAGGCCATGCTAGCAGCTGTGGGGTTGGCAATGACCACTGAGAGTTCAAACTCCATCTCTGCCAGCTCTTACTCTGTCAAGCTAGTTGGCGAGGACATCAACGGTGGGTCGAAGCTAGCAAGCCCGTTGGTGGGCCATGCCAGCGATAGCAACGCTAGATCAAACCCGGCAAGCACGGGGGTAGTGAATCTCACCGGGAAAAACAATAGTGGATTGAAGCTTGCAGGCGAGAGCGGCAAGGGAGAGGGAAAGGATGAGCTCCCTAGAGGAGACGGTAGCCCGGACGATGTTGCAATAGACAGTGGCGGCATGGCTGGGTCCAACTCCAAGATGAAGAGGAGCTCGTTAGATGGTGACTCTCAAGATGCTGTCAAGGATGATCCTAGACCCGCTGCCACAAATGGCAGCAGCAGTAGCAACAACAGCAAGGGCAAAGGCAAACACGTTGCGGCGGAGATGAACCACAAGGTGCACATCTGGACCGAGAGGGAAAGGAGGAAGAAGATGAAGAACATGTACAGCACCCTGCACTCGCTCCTCCCACGGCTTCCTGATAAGGTCAGTATTGGATCATAATTTCCATATTGTTCTTTTTCCTTTGCCAATAGATTTTTAGAAATGTTCAACCATGAGAGATCATGGGTGAGCAAGCTCCACTATAATCTTCCTCCTTAAGTATTTGATGTTTAATGAATTCTTTACCATGGTGTTGTTTGGCATCCTAAATAATTTTTCTCTGAAAATAAAAGTTTCATTTGGCGTAGATTTTTTTTGTTTCAAAAATGGAAAAAAGTACATTCACATGATGCGGGTGTAGAAAGTCGTCCGTTTCACTACTGAACGAGCCAAGCACCTTACGCTCCAGAAACCTTAGGTATGAAGTGCGTGAAGACACACTTATTAACTACAACTCTAAGGGGAAAATTGGTGATATAGATGACATGTTTCCACAGGTTATTAATACATAATAATGCATGGAATGAATTCGGTGTATGCCTACTTTTCAAATATTACAGAACGTACTACTTTTAGTTTAGCTTCTTAGAGTGAATTGCAATTCAAATACACGAAAAGATCCAAAACATATTTCTCAGTATTGCTATGTTCACCAATTATCTTCTCATAATCCCAATTATTCTATTTATCATTTGTCTTATACCGGTGTAGGTCCTAAAATTTTCCAAGAAAATGACTCACTTATGCATGTTATGAGATGGTCTTTTAAAGACTGGTCATTTTTCACCAAGCACCAAAAAACAAAAATCTTATGTGCCATTTGGCCAGGATTTTTTTTTCTGGAGTGCTTGGAAATGTTTCCAACTTTTACCTCTGAATATATACAAAATATTTTGTCGTTTGGTGTAGGTCTTCTTTCAAAACCTTTGACTTTCATATGATGCTGGTCAGTTTACTTAGTCCGTTTTGTTACTCGAGCCAGCCAAGCACCTTATGCTTCCTATTCCAGCTTAGAAATGAAGCGTATGAAGACACACTTATTAATTTACTCCTTTATGGTACTCCAAAGCCAATTATTGTTGTGCTACTAACATCGAAACTTGTTTAACCATGTCAAATATCAGTATGTGCTTATGTGTGGGGAATATATCTTGAGTTTTTAACTATTTGTTTGAAGAATATTGTTATGAAAAATACTACTTTTAGTTGGATAGTTTTTAGCAAGATAGGCAAACGCAAAAAGGAACAAGACAAATAAATATAACATATAGAGTGTTGCCTACATAGGATTGTGATTCAATTAAATGCTAATAGAGATTTCAAGCATGCTTCTCAGTATCACAAAGTTGACCATATCTTTTTGCTTACATGTAGTGATTCTATACAATATTTATTTTTTATATTGGTATAGGACCTGAAATGTTTCCAAGACAAGAATCATAACCTATGCATTGAACATGTGTGGTATTATGAGCATTGTTAAAAGCATTGTATGTCTTAAAACTGGTGATTTTTCTCACTTGACCTGGATATTTTTCATGCCTGCATGAAATCTTTTGTCATCTTCCATCTATTCTGCTGAACACACAAAAGTTATGTCATTTGGAGTAAGTTTTTTTTCCAAACACGCAAGAACTTTGTGTCAAGGCTGGTGTACATGTAGTTCATTTCAGATTTCACTATCATTTCAGATTTCACTAATTGGATCTATCAAAAACCTTATGATATGGATTGTAGCTTAGAAAAATGTAAAGGCACTTATTAATTTACACCAAAGCCAATTGTCAGCATGCATATGCTACTATCATAGAAGCCAAGAAGTAATGGTTAAAATAGTTGTCAGTAACATGATTACTTGTGGGACATTATGTATGTCAAGTTTTCAAATGATTATCTACATAATATTATTATGGAGCATACTAATTTTAGTTGTATATTTTAAACATGTGCACTTTTTTAGGAGAGATACAAGTATCGAAAAGATATACAAATAAATATAACATACCCCCTCCCGCCCCCCCCCCCCTCCCGTCTCAATATATTTGACATTCTAGCTCCGGGCACGGAGATTAAGAAGAGAAGGAATAAAGTAGGTGCGCAGGAAACGAGGAGGAAACAGATAGAGATAGATGTGTATTGGGAAGAAAGAAAGGTGTCTCAGAAAGTGAGAATTACAAACATTTTGGAAAAAATGGATGAGCCTAGAATGCCAAATATTTTGGGATGCAGGGTGTACTGAATATTGTCCTACATTGGATTGCCGCAAATGAAGATTTCCAGCATGTTTCTCAGTATTACCATGTTGGCTGTTTTTTCGCATCAATTCTGTGTTCAATATTTGTGTTTACTGGTATAGGCCACAAAATGTTTAATTAAAAGTATTGTCATTTATGCTTTTTAGCATGTGCTATCTTAGGATTTAATTTAATTAGATTGTCGTAACATAAAAGGAGTGTGAACCTAATACTTATTGAACTTATTTTCATTTGACGAACATATCCTCATGTTTATTGTAGTGTTGATGCAAATATTTCAGATCAACTATGTTGTTTACAATATAACATGGAGATATGACATTGATTGTTAGCACATGATCAATCCTCCAGTATTCATACTGCCAAGCATGATCACTTATTCCTTGAACCATGATTGAAACTGTTTTGTTAAAAAACATATATGAAGAAAGATATTGTAAAAACAAACCTTCTATATACCACTAAGCTACCATTCCTATTTTTTTATTTTTGAGAAAGTACCATGCATGTAGATGCAAATGGTGATATTTGTGTAAGCGTGCATTGTTCACATGGTATCCTAATCACTGTTTCATCTTGTAAATAAATATTATTCAACTTATGGAAATGTATGAAGCTGTCTCAAAAGTATATTGAACTGCAAGCACATTGTAGATTGTCTGAATGTCCTTATCCCATACCACAAATGAGCAATTTTTTTTTGCTCTACTTTTATGTTTTCAATTTTATGTTGCATAGGCTGACAAGGTGACCATTGTTGGAGAAGCTACCAACTACATCAAGACTCTGGAAGGCACCGTGCAGAAGCTGGAAAAGTTGAAGATGGAGCGCATGCGTGCACAACAGTTTGGTGTCGGCACCAGTGCCTCACCTACGCCACCGATGTGCCACGATACACTAGCCCAGGTGACAAGGAAGTCACTCCTGGCGGACATGGTGTGCAACTGGAACGCTCAACAAGAGGTGGTGGCTACAACGAGAGGCTCCGTGGCTCTTCCCCTAGGGCCATTCCAGTCATGGTCCGCACCAAACATCTCGGTGACCATGATCGGCAGGGGCGCATTCATCAACATGTGTGTGCCGAGGCAATCCCATGTGCTGATCAATGTACTCCATGTGTTGGAGAAGTGCTGCATCGATGTGATGACCATCCACATATCGTCCGACCAAAACCAGACCTTGCTCGGTATCCATGTGCAAGTAAGTCACGTTCTATATGCTTACTTGTTCTGGAAAACAATTAGTTTAAATTGCAATTACATTTTAGAGTTTCTTCTTTAATTCGTGTGATGCCTTATGGACTCTGTGTGCATTTGGAATTTCCATAAACCGATCAATGCAGCCCCGGCTCGCTTCCCAGAGAACATCATGACGGCTGAAGATAGGTTCAAGCTCGCTGTGTCAGAGATGCTGCAGTGGATCATCAAGTAAGAAGTACGAGTGTTCTTCAACAACCTTCAGTGATGTGCTCTAACCTGAGGTGCTCCTGTCAAAGATGAGCATGAGCCATCATCGCAGGATCTGGAATAAAAAAAACTCATTTTATTTCTAAGTTTAGTCGTTGAATTGTGTCTTTTCAGTATTTTGGCAATAATTGGGTGTACCCCATACAATACTATTTATGGTAAAACTGTACCTATATATTATGGTTTTTTTTCTCATTAAATGGTACCTCTATTTGTGGTTATTACTATAATTTGGAGCAATAGAGTTGCGGACAATTGCAAGTTTCTTAAATTAGCAGCCGCCCTCGATGCTGGAGCGCTAGCTAGGGGTTTCCAAATTTGGTATTTACCAACAAATTTGCAATTTCCAGCCCATGTTTGGACTGCAAGTCAATTCACTTTATTTGTTCTTCAAATCAAGGAAAGTTCCTTCATAGGTATACCCTTTTCTTTCATAGACCCATCATGAAGGAAGAAACTAAGCGTGTGCACATCAAACTAATTAAATATCTAGATCTTTGGACTCGTTTAGAAAACAAGTGCAAAACATAGTGAATTTCATGTGGCATGCCATTTTATTTTCCCTGCAAATCAACAAAGACAAAAAGAGGTGTGTAAAATTCCTAGTTCGTCATCCTAGATAGGCTTATGGCACGCCATTTTATTTTCCCTGCAAATCAACAAAGACAAAAAGAGGTGCGTAAAATTCCTAGGTCGTCGTCCCGGATAGGCTGATGTATAACCGCAACCCAATGAGAATAATGATATAAAATGCATAAATGGGCCATTGGCGGCCATTGGCTATAAACAGATTGACCTAACGGCTTGGATTGCCCGCTTACACTGGAAGCTTAATAGGCCCTCAAGACTTCCCTCACGGATCAACACTAGTCTTTTCTGCGCACTTTTATCCTCACTGGTGCACACCGGGAAAGACTTCTCGGACGGTCACCCATCTCTAAATTGCTCTAGGCCAAGCACACCTAACCTAAGAGTTCTTCGAGAGATGGGCTTCCGGAAAAGAAGTTGCAACCTCGTTGACATGAGTATTCTATCAATCCTATTAAGCCCTAGGCCAGGATGTTACACACTCACCCCCTTAGAAGACCGACGTCCTCGACAGTCAATCCCAAGTCGAGAACTTCCTCTCTTGGCCACGTCCATGTGTCCACTCGTCGGCGCATGTGCTATGCTCGTGTGACCACTCCGGACCCACACCAGCCATGCACACCATGCCTGTACTCGTGCGACACACGCGCCCGTGAAACCGCGAGAGTCGGCTCCGATACCATCCGTAACGTCTCGTCACTTCGGGTCGGGCCCGCTTACACTGGCAGCTTAATAGGCCCTCAAGACTTCCCTCACGGATCAACACTAGTCTTTTCTCGCGCACTTTTGTCCTCACCGGTGCACACCTAGGAAAGACTTCCCGATCGGTCACCCATCCCTAAATTGCTCCAGGCCAAGCACGCTTAATCTGAGAGTTCTTTAGAGATGAGCTTCCGGAAAAGAAGTTGCAACTTGTTGACATGAGTATTCTATCGATCCTATTAAGCCCTGGGCCAGGATGTTACACCGATTTAACATACTAAACATTAATTTTACTTTATTATTTTTTATCACATGCTGGAACGGATAACATGGTTCAAATTCTGCTTAACCGATAGTTGTGACAAGTAACACGCATACAAGTGGAGATAAGAATGTGATAATCAATCAGCTAAATACCCCGATCATACGGTTAAATCGGTAGAAACTAATGATATCTATAATCTGACTTCGACATTCGCTCCACCTAGGACAGATCAACTAAGTGAAGTAACATGTGACTTGGTCAAACCGTACTATACGATAGATGAACACATGTAAAATCGGCCCGTAACAATCCTAAATACTTAGGAAACTAGATCTAATCCTAAGCAACTCTTTCATCAAAGGACACGTCGACTCAAAAAAGTAGAACGGGACAAGTCCAACTGCACTACACAACAGCTAATGACAAATCTAATTGGTTAAACACCTGTTAATTGTGACCCGAATAGCTAGATCTAAGCAGATTAAAGCACTAATATCGACCAAGTGTCAAAATAGGACAAGTTAAACTATTTCAACGAAGGATTGGACGAAGTCTAACAACCCTAATTAGTTGATACTCACAACATTAAACTAAAATAAATCTAAAGTAACATATAACTAGCAGTTACACTTTAATCAAACAAGTCAAACCGAAAGAATCATGTGTACTTACACATTGAATCCAAATCATTCTCACCTAGAACCGGAGCCTAACCAACGCAAGCGAGGATGAAAACGCATCAAAAGTAATTTGGCGATACGCCATGAGTTGATTGCTTTTTCCTATATTTTATAGTGTGCCTCGGTCTTGGCCTCCCTTGTAGATTTATAGATTTTTGTGAATGTTGACAAATGGATTAAATATTTTTTAATGTGTAATGAAATGCATGAACATGATATCAAGAGTTGCAATACCTTTGATTGTTAACCCCTCAAAAAGAAGAAAGAAGTAATGGACTCAAAAGAGCTTTGATGTTTAGTCTTTATTTTTTGAGTCTAGGTATGTCAAACTATCAAGAGGGGTGAAATTGTCTTATATGCAGGGAGTAAGTGCTCAGGGAACCAAAAACCAACTTGGATGAAACCACGCAAAAATTAACCAAAAGTCCAAATACACAAAAACCCAACACCCTACTCTCACGGAAGCTCTGTGAGGGGGACTGATGACGGCTCTTATGACCTCATTTACCATCAACTCCCTTCAAGTAAATGGACAAAATAAACCAACCGACATAGGGATAGGGCTTTAAACTAACAATTTCCATAAGTGTTGGTGAGTTCTTGCATGCAAGTGTACACCGAGGCCAAAACATGGAGAAACACGGAAAAAAGTCCAAAACCTATAGATACCCTAGAAGATAGAGAGGGAACAAAATACAAAATCCCAATTTATCGAAAAAAATCAAAGGTTAAAACATACGCAGAAAAGAAGGAAAGGCAGAGCAGGGAAGCCACCGACCAAGGCCCAAGCCTAGAGGCGCCGGGGCCAGGTCGGCCTTCCCCTGGTTGCCACCTCCGGCACCGGGGTTCTGTGGGAGGCCTCCCACCGCCTTGTGTTGTCGCCTCCCATTTCTCTCCAAGAATCCCGGCTTCGGAACCGCCTCCGGAGCCCTATATAAGGAGAGGTGGAGGAACCCTCAACCGTACCACATCGTCCACTCATTCACAAGTTCCTTAGGAGAGAGAGAGAGAGC
The DNA here is from genome assembly GCA_031894775.1 of Chloris gayana. Classification (NCBI taxonomy): domain Eukaryota; kingdom Viridiplantae; phylum Streptophyta; class Magnoliopsida; order Poales; family Poaceae; genus Chloris; species Chloris gayana. Next base: position 90,850 of record JAUNZO010002322.1, read on the forward strand.
GGGGGGGGGGGGAGAGAGAGAGAGAGAAGATGGAGTGGGGGAAATTCCACCTAGAATGCCATTTCCCCTCCACGCTTGAACCTCAAGTCCTTAGAGAGAGAAGTTGTTGTTGCGACGTTCTACTCCTACTCTTGTACCTCTACGACCATTTTCCCTCCTTAGTAGGCGGTTAGTATATACTTTGTTACTAATTCATCTCAAGGAAAGCCAGGTGTGCCTCTTTTGTTTATAAGCTCGGTGCGCTTAAGTTTATTCTATTCTTGTTGTTGTGTGTAGAATAGCGGCGAATGACTTAAGTGTGGTGTCCAGCTCCAATGTTGTCATCGTTTACCACGTATCCCATGGAAGAGAGGGGTCCTTTCGGGTAATTACAACCCCGTCGGGTAGTACCATTACCTCCAAATTCGGGTACGTCGTAGCCTTATGGCCGGAGTTGCACTGTGTAACGAGGAGTAAGCCGATGTCCATACATAAACACGAGAGCGAGTCCCACGTGCCTCTCTACCGTCGACCTGCAAATGATAGTTGTGGTACTTGGTCGACCTTACACATTGTAGCATCCTGCATCGTCCTTTGGGAGAATATAAATTACATCCTAGGAATACTCCTTGGGGAAATGCTACAACGGGTTATCCGTGCTAATTAAGTTAGAAAGTGTGTCCATGTGATTCTTCGTGTTGTTCTAGCAACAATGTTAAGGAACACCAACAAGGATGGAAGTTCTGTCCTAGGAAGTCTTGCACTCGGTCGGTGCCTTCCCTGGGTCGACGGAAGTTATGTCCTAGGAAGTTTGCACTAATCGGTGCCTTCCCGGGGTTGATGGAAGTTCTATCCTAATGGAAGTTCCATTTTGGGAAGTGTGCACCGATGAGTGCATTCTCAAGGTCGACGAAGTTCTATCGGTAACTTCTCCGGGACAACGGAAATTTTGTTAGTGACGAAGTTCCATTGATGACAGACCTTGTTATTGTCCAACGACTCTTTTTGCCCACATCTATAAATATACATCTCCCACTCCATGGGAGAGGTTGTTAGTCTATTCAAACATTAATCTTTATCCTCAAGATCCAAACCCTTCACTCTCCCATTCCTCCTATGATGTCCAATAGAGATCCTCCATTGTCTTCGGCAAGTGTAGTTGAGGCTTTCGTCACCACAAGTGAAGTTGAGGTTTTCTTGCTATAGAACAAGAGTTGCCACGCGCTAGATCGAGCGCGGCCCGGCCCCGGCCGCTGTACCCCGTCGTCTCCCATATCGCACTCCCGTCGCCTTCCTCCCCGTGACCAACGGCAACCCCGCCTCCTCTCTCCCACTCGAGTAGCTCTAATTCGAATTTTTCCCCCATTGCTCGAGCTCCATGGCAATGCCCGAAGTTCTATGAAATTCGCTGCCATCCCCGCGTCCTCCCCCTACTTCCACCATAGATGGGCATGCGGCGACCTTCTCCACTAAATCCCCAACCGCCACTGCCGTCGTCCCCTAGTTTCCCCCACGGATTCGAGCTCTAAAGCTCATCCATGGAGTCGAATAGAATGGAAGAAGAAAACGATCCCCCTATCTCACGGGAGTGCTTGGACGTTTTACAATTGAGTCCCTCTTCTTTTTCCAAATAAACCCACCTCCAACTCTTAGTTTAGAAATCTCGCAAATAAGCCCCCTCTACTACAAATAATTACACCTAGATCCCATGGTGCACCGGACCAGTGGACCGAGTCCATCGACCTTGGTCTACCACCCCGTGCACCTAGTCCACACCTTTTCCCACACAAAAATAATTCTGAAAATTTTAGGAAAATCCCAGCCCTTGTACTTTTGCACTTAAGCCCACGACCTTCTTCTATATTATGTTTTGATCCTTGGATTTTTATAGAAAGACGCTCAAACCTTCTAAAAATTATCTTTTAGGTCCACGACATCTTACAAAAAGGTCCCTCCATACTTTTATATAATTACAAATAGGTCCCTATGACCTTAAAAGTATTTACAAAAGGTCCCTTGTTTCGAAACCGATATCTTTTGATCTAGAACTTCATTTGAGGCGATTCTTACGCTCACCCGATCGTCCCGACACGAGGGATCTTTTGACGACCACCATAATCTCGATTTCGACAAAATGCCCCCCCCCCCTTAATCTACCATCTCCACCGTCCGAACTCGGTTTCCACCGAACCTTCCGCCATTGAACTTCTAAATTTTGGCATATCCAAACCGCATCCCCACAACCCGGACCTTTCCCTCCTAAACTCCGATCTATCCATGCCTCCAACCGGTATACACCAAACCTTCTGATCTAAATGAAGTTTTAATTGGAGCTTGATTGTTTTCTTATTTATTTTATTTTATTTTCGTATTAGCTTCACGTACTGTAGAGGCGGAGAATACAAAGGAGCCCCATGTTGGAGATGACGCTCGACGGCCCAAGTCTCAAGACGGATTCGACGCCAAGATGAGTAGCGATGTGAGGCATGACTTTTAAGGATATAGCGGCTCTAGGCAAGCTCTATCTATTTTTTGATCATAATTGATCCTATTATTCTGCTAAATCTCACACCTATTTAGAAAGCTATTCTCACTATGCATTATTCCTTGCAATTATTTTATTAGAGACCCACTTGTTGTATATTAATGTTCTAATCACTATAGATATGAACATTAAATCCTTGATTGACCATTTAAACCCTAGAACAACCTAGATGTTATTGTTAACTTAGTTAATGGTGACGTTGTAGCATTGCTTAGGACCTATTACTATTATCACCATACACTCTGTTTGCAAAAATGTGTTAAAATGAGTTTGGTGGTGTCTGTTCATGGGTGGGTGAACGCCAAGCTGTGTTAAGGTGAAGTTGGGTGGGAAATTATCGGCGGTGGGCGAAACTCTTAGTACTTGGTGTAGAGTACTTGGTGTTTAGGTGTAAGTCCATTTGTTGTTGACAAGTGTTTGCCCTGCCATATAAGGACCTATTCTTCGGACCCTAAATTGGTGATTTAGTGTACAACCACGAGAACCTACTATGGGCAGGATCGAACACCAAACCTTAGGTTACATAGCAAGAAGTTCCATCGGGTGTAGTAGTTTACGGAGGTCCGGGGGTCACTCTTGGTGAAGTCCAGTACTTGGCACATTATGATGGACGGTATGCCTTGGTGTCATATCCGTCGGACCCTTGGATATTCGTGGTGGACTTGTGGGCATGACTCGTTGTGCTGCCGGCGTTATGTGCTTACTTGCAAAGAGTGCATAACTTGTGGCTAAAGTGTACCAACCTCTGCAGAGTGTATACAAATATTTGGATGTCCGTTGTCACTTGTATATTGACAAGCCGGACCTTAAGTGGTATCCGATTCCTCATACTCTCTACCCACATACTCGGGACGCTCAACAATTTCAAGCTTGGTGTTGGCGGCGTTGAGGGTCTTGGGAAAACCAGGCTCATCGAGGCGGTAGGCTGGTGGTCCAAGCTATGTCTTCCATGAGCGAGGTGGGGTTTTGTTGGGACTAGTTGGGGTAAGATAATCGGGGAAGGTTTACGGCCGGGTGGTGGGTATGCATGTTGGTTGGGTGAGGTTGGGCTCTCTTATAGGCGGGGAAGGCGGCTGAGGTTCGATTGAGGCTTGTAGAGTAAGTTCACGATAAGGCGTATGGGGGAAGATAACTTCTCAACAAAGCCTTTGAGTGGCTTCTTCGGTAAGCGGCTCGCTTTAACCACGCACGACAAAGCTTGTGATCCACTTGGGGTGGTCAAAGTTATAGTGGTTGGCATGCGCGACGTATGAGTAACGTACACGAACGAGTGCTCCACAATGTCGAGGGTTGTCGGTCGCGTCCGGGGTTCGAGGACCGATGGCGGTAAGCATGCGGTCGTCGACCGACCGATCAAGGTGTTGTGTTCGGCGCATGAGTGCCGAGGGCGACATGCAATACTTCACGAGGAAAGCAGGGCGACAAGAATCTTGACCTCGGATTTTGTGTACGACGGCATGTTGTCGAAGCATCATCTCGGGGAAAGATTTCTCCCGAGTCAATCGTTCAAACACGCAAGGGCAAGCGGGCTTAAGGGTAAGGTAAGGCTAGGATCTAAGAGTTCGGGTTGTGAAACGGGTTGGGTTTAAGCCTATATATGAGTTACGACATTAGGGGCTTGCTAAACAATACGCATATGGCTTAGGTGTCCTTAAGTTTCGTCCTATGGTCAAGTATGGCTCGATAGCATTACGTGATACCCCTTCCGGGGAGGGAGTACTCGTGCATCCTATACCAACCCCTGGGTGAGTAGTTGGTATGCACAAACGGATAGTCTTAAATCCGTACAGTACTAAAATTTAAGGATATGTGGAGGACTTACCAAACAATGCTAAGTAACAATCCAAAGTAGGCAACGAAAATGGGCATGAAAGCTGATCACTTCAATCATCCACGAGGCAACTTGAGCATACGACGGAACTTAACCTTCTCTATCTCCCATGAAGTTTGTCCACTAAAAAACACAATGAACAAATCGTGGGTACATAAGGTACTCAACAAGCTCTACCACTAGCAAAGGATATATATACATGCATTTGGGGTTGTGGTCATGGATTGGATAAGTGTTTTGCGGAAAGGGCGTATGCAAAGGCTCACTACGAGAATCAATGGGGTTTTTGTAAGAGAAAACAGTTTGTAATTTTAGTTGGTTGGACCTGGGGAGATATTCATTGATCTCGACAGTTCCCACGATTTTAGTTGAGCATTCGACCGGAGGTCATAACAGCTACGGCAACCAATACTAACACCATTTTCAAAACACGGGCACAAGGACGCCCACTCACACATCAAGAGTTCAATATACCGTGACAACGGACATCCGGATAGTTGTATACACTATGTAGAGGTTGGTACACTTTACCCACAAGCTATGCACTCTTTACAACTAAACACATAACGGTGCCACCGCAACTAGGCACGCCCACAAGTCCACCACGAATACCCATGGATCCGACGGATATGACATCAAGGCATATTGTCCACCATAATGTGTCAAGTACTTGGACTGCACCAAAAAGTGATCCCTGGACCTCCGTAAACTACTACACCCGATGGAACTTCTTGTTGCATAACCTAAGGTTTGGTGCTCATTCCTGCCCATAACAGGTTTTGTGGTTGTACACTAAATCACCAATTTGGGGTCCGAAGAACCGGTCCTTATATGGTAGGCCAAACACTCATCCATAGCAAATGGACATTCACTAAACACCAAGTACTCTACACCAGTACTAAGAGTTTCGCCCACGGCCAACAATTTAACACATTTTAACACGATTGGTTTATTCACCCACCCATCAACACACACCACCAAACTCATTTTAACACATTATTGGAAACAGGGTGTATGATGGTAATAGTAACAGTTCCTAAGCAATGCTACGACAATACCATTAACTAAGTTAACAATAACATCTAGGTTGATCTAGGGTCTAATGGCCAATCAAGGGTTTAATGTTCATACCTATAGTGTTTGAACATTAACATACACGTGGGCTCTAGTAAAATAATTGCAAGGATTTATGCATATAAGAATAAGTTGTCTAAATAGGTGCAAGATAAGCAGAATAATAGGATCAATTATGATCAAGGAGTTGATAGAGCTTGCACGGCAACGCTATATCCTTAAAAGTCATGCCTCACGTCGCTACTCATCTTGGCGTCGGAATCCGTCTTGAGACTTGGGCTGTCGAGCACCATCTCCAACTTGGGTGTCGTTCGGATTCTCCGTCTATATAATACGTGAAGCTAATAAAATAAAATAAATAAGAAAACAATCAAGCTCTAATTAAACCTCCATTTAGATCAGAATGTTTGGTGTATAGCGAGTGGCTGGCATGGATGTCGGAGTTTAAATAGCCTCCCGGTACCTCCTTCAAGGGTTTCTGGTTCAATGGCATCTCGGAACATACCAACGGCCATATTGAGCTCTCCCCAACATCTCTTTGTGAGATTTCAGTCATTTAGTGAAAATCCTTGAGTTGGGTTGAGATATTTGACTAAGTGAGCATTTGTGAGCAATCCAAGCCTTGAGCACTTTATGGCTACATCAAGCAAATCTTGTGCCATTTGTTACTCCTAGAGGTGAAGCCTCCTACATGCCTAGGCGTTACCCATGAGCTCCCAAGTTATGGTGTGCCAAAGGGTCAGGTTGTGAAGGTTGTGATCTTGCCTCCGGAAGGGAAAAGATCAAGCTAGTGGAACGAGGAAAGTGGTTGAAAGAGACCCGACTTGGAGTTGGCTTTTGAGCGACTCAAGCTTCATCAATGAAGACATAGGATTCACGGGGTGAATCTGAACTTCAGCAAACAAACACTTGTGTCATCTTGTTTGGCTTGCCACTCTTGTTTGTTTTCTAACTCATATTGTGCTTCCGCTTCGATCTACTTGGTTGTGCTTATTTGTGTTGTACGTGCAGGAACTAAGTGTGACCGCAAGGAACATCCTCTGCGGCACTAACTTGATATTGTTTTGAGTTAGAATCAAAAGAATGTATTTCAGCTTTCCCTATCAAAACAGGTCTAACCGGTTTGCAAAACAAGTAAGACCAGTTTTGGTATTGATCTCGGTTTTAAATTTTAATTTGCACGATTCGTCTATTCACCCCCCCCCCTCTAGGCGACATCAAGGTCCTTTCAATTGGATCCAGGAGATTCGATGACCTCTCGAAGAACACAATTGATCAGATGTGTGTAGATGTAGGGGGTTGTGTGTGTGGTGTGCGTTGATGGGTTTCATTTTGTACATACGAATAGATACTACATTTATGCTCAGTTGTGAGAGGTTAAAAAAAGCTTCATGCTTCATGGGATACTATGGTTTTCCAAGGAGAGTTTCTTAGTTGTAACATATGTTCATTGTGCTAGCAAGCTAAAGCTTTAATTGCATAAAATCAACTTTTAATTTCTGTTTTTTTATTTTAGTTGATAATCACAAACCGTTTTAGGGATGAGGGATTGTGGAAGGGGGCGGGGGTATGAGGTTAGGCGGAGAAGGTGGTTCGTGGGGTATAGTGTGGTGGTGTCAACACTGCCAATGGTGAGGGTGGGACCAGCTGTAGGCGGTGTTGTGGTGGACACCAGGATTCAAGGTCGGAGACGGGGTCCGACGTAGGCTGGCGGGAGGTGCATGCCAACACGTGGGATAAATTCAAGCAACAAGGAGACTTGAAATGTAGTTAAACAAACAATTAATACTCTACTTTTACATATTGTGTGAAGGTGTGGACCTATAATTTATTGGATCCACATGTCAGTGACTCAAATAAAGTTGGTGTTGCATGTTGCGCATAGAAAACTTCCCAGCTGTTTCCTATGTACTACCTGCCAAATGTTTGGTGAGGCACATAGAAGCTGCTAAAAAATATTGTTGCTTAGGCTGGGTGTAAAACGTTTCTCTTCTGCAAGGGGCATACATTCTCTTTTTATGTTAAGAAGTTATTGCAATCTTGCATATCTTCTCACTATCAAACTCTTTTCCCATTAATCTCATCAACACTACTCCTTACACCATGTCTCGAGGAGGCACCAACTTGCTAGAGGGTGTCAAAAGAAGCTCAGAGGGTGGTGTTGGGTTGGCAAGTTCTGGATCCATCTCCAGATCTACTAAGGCGATGGCGGAGATTGCTAGTGCTGGATTGAAGCCAGCAAGCCCTGCGATCAGCCCACCCCAAGAAATTGAAGAGGCCTACGACGATGGAGCCACCTCTGTCGGAGAGGCCGTGCCTGTATCTCGATCTGTGGTAGGAATAATCAGCTCTAACTCCATGAATCTAGCCAATGGGGACAACATCCATGGGTTGAAGCCAACAAGCCTGTTGGTGAACCATATCGATGATACAATTGCTCAATCAAACGCTACAAGCCTAGTTATGGCCCATGCTATTGAGAGGAAAATCAGTGAATTGAAAAAGCCAGCTAGCCCAGTGATAATCCTCGGTGCATGCGAGAGCAACAAAGGTGAGGAAAACGATGGTCCTACAGGAGGAGAAAATGGTAATGGGAATGATGTTGTAGGGAATTCTGGTGCAGTTGATGGGTCCAACACGAAGTCCATCAAGATCTCATCGGACGGTGATAATCAAGATGATGTCCAGGATGCTCTCAAGGACAAGGTTGGTGCCATCATCAAAGGCAGCAGCAGCAAGGGAAAGCACAAAGGCAAAGGTGCTGCAGTGGAGATGGAAAACAGGGTGCACATGTGCACCGAGAGACAGCGGAGGAAGAAGATGAAGAACATGTACAACACCCTGCGCTCACTCCTTCCAAGGCTTCCTCACAAGGTTAGTATTTGGGATAGTTCATTCTTTATTCTGCAAAAAAAAAAAGTGCAATTGAGCCCTGACATACGGTGTATGATCATGCATTCAAAACTTTCCTCCTCCAGTATTTTTTGTTTAGTGAATCATATCAGTCATATATATCTAGATCATCAGCAGTTTTACATACACAATTGAAGTTTCAGATTTATATCATCTCGCATGATTAGGAATCCATGATTTTAGTGTTCTTCCAAATTCTTTGTGCAGAGAGCTAGCACTGAATGTACCTAATCATTGCATCTTCTAGACTCGCCATATTTCTCCAAACAGCCAAAAACGTTGTCTTGCATCAACTAGGCCGACTCTTTTCCAAGACGCATGAAAACATTTGTTTTTTAGTGGCTAAGTTTTCTTTTTACTCGACAAAAAAAATAGTTGTTTAGCGCTCCTTTTCATGAGATATGTGAAAACTTTTGTCCTTTCGTATCATAAGTTTTCTTTTTACTAAATATAAAAGTTTTTTTTGTTTCGCACAAGTACTTTTTTCCTCACCAATTCCCAATTCTAAATTCATGCCATGGCATCACCATGAATCTACTGGAGTGAGAATTTAAAATTTTGTGTGGACCCCTGGCCCCGGATGCAGCAAAGCATTGCTTGTCTTCTAGACTCCAAACCACATTTGAAAAGTGTCATTTGGCCTCATTTTTTTTGTATGGGTGAGGATGCATGCTTTTGTTGTTTGATGTCCTAAGTTATAACTTTTACAGAACGTACAAAAGCTTTTGTTGTTTAGCGTAGACCATTTTTCTCAAATTAAGAGAGAAAAAACACATGTCACCCGGTGTGAGTGTATATAGTTGGTTATCATATCTAAAGCCATCCAAGCTCCTTACGCTCCTCAATCCAACTTAGAAATGATTGACGAGATGATGAGCTTATATTACCTACTTTCAAAAATTAGCATGATACTATCATCTATGACAAAAACTACTTATGGTTAAATACCTTATCAGCATTAGTATGTAAGAGAAATGAATTCCCTAACGTTTCTCGATCTTTCAGAGGTCTATTTATGAAATATTATTGTTGAAATACTACTTTTATCTATATATTTGACCATACATAAGTCTTTAGCTGAGGTAAATGTATTTAAAAGGAAAGTGAATAAATATAACAGATTACTGCTAATATTGGATTGCAATTTGAATATTCATACACATTTTAAGCACGCTTAGTATGTTTCCAGGTTTAACAATTCTTTTCATTTGCATGCAATGATTCTATTAAGCATTTGTTCTACACCGGAATAGACCCTAAAAAATCATGAAGATGTTCTATGATTTACTTATGTTATCAGGTTTGACCTTAAGATTTGGTTTAACGTGTTATAATAACGTGAATTCGGTATAATTACTTCATGAATATGAACTTAATACTTAATTTTTAATATATTATAGCCATTTGTCTATTATATGATCATTTTTATGTTGTAAGGTTCGATGCAAATGATTTCTGGGTCAATTTATATTATCACACCCCACATCATAATTCTTGTTAGCACTTATTCCTCATTATCAAGAATTCACACTGCCACGTTTAAACCATGATTGAAAATGTTTCCACAAATATGCATGAAATGAAATACATTTCAGAAACATTATGTGTATAGAGTTAAGCTATTGTTCTCTTTTTCTTTCATTTGAGACCGTATTGTGTTCATCTATCTGCCACTTGTAGTTGGAGAATAGTAGTGATCATTGTCTATGGATGCATGCATGTGTGACACTGAACTCTAAGGCCAAGCATCGAGCTTCACTAGGCTTTTTTTCTAAACCGTGAGTAATCTGATTTGTATATCTGCCTTGGGTGTCGTGACACTGAACATACAGATTGTTTCGATTCAGAGATTATTCAACGAACCTGGATGGCAAGTGATTTGGACACAAAGAGTCAGTCTTTATCCCATGGCATAATTGTGCAGAAAATAAGTCGTTTTTTTTCATGTGTTCAATTTTATATTCTAGGCTGACAAGGTCACCATAGTAGGAGAAGCCGTGGACTACATTAAGACTGTGGAAGGCATTGTCCAAAGGCTGGAAACGCTAAAGATGGAGCGTATGCAGTCTCAACAGCTCAGTGTTAGCAGTAGTAGCATGGCACTCGCACCACCACCGATGTGTTACGGTTCACCAGCTCCAGCGACACGGGAAGCAGCCCTAGCAGACATGGTCCAGAACTAGAGCACAAAGCAAGCAGCAGTCACAGGATATGTGCCACCACCCCGCGGGACATTCCAGACATGGTCAGCACCCAACATCGCGCTAAGTGTTACCGGTGATAAAGCGTTCATCACTGTGTCCACACCGAGGCAGCCCTCTGTGCTGACTAACGTGTTGTACGTGTTGGAGAAGTACCACATCGATGTCGTGATGATGGAAATCTCATCTAACCAAAACCAAAGCTTGTTCTACATCCATGCGAGCGTAAGCTACTGACTTATTTAGTTAATTCTTTATTTGTTCTAGAAACTAATTGAATTTATTTTACATTTATTATTTTATATGTTAGTCTAATATTTTATATGTTAACACTTTACATAAATAGATCGAGGCAGCCTCCACCCACCAGGTAGAGAACATGATGGTGATGGTTGAAGACAGGTACAAATTGGCCGTGGCCGAGATGCTGCAATTGATCAACACTTGAAAGGAAGGGTCACATGTACAATCGGCGGCGCTCAGAATGGAGTTAGTCGATCCACCATAATGGAGCAGAAATTGGAATAAAGAACTTGTTTTGCTTTTTCCATTAAACTTACTCATTGAACTATTTTCTTTCTGCAAAAAATTGGTGTAGACTATCCATGTGCTACTTTTGATTTCAAATCGTACCTACTATGATCTGGTATGTGCCCAACATCGTGCTAAGCGTGACTGGCAACACTTTAGCCTCACTCAACCATTTCTTGCTTGTGGTGGTTACTATATTTATTTATTTCTATTCTACATCTGTGGTTCCCATGGGATGCAACCCCCACACCTCGAGGTCCCCCTCTTGCTTTATCCTTGCCACCGCTGGAGCCTCTAACTAGCACAACCCATGGCAAGCACGGTGGGGGCGGGGCTATGATTCCTTTTCCTTTCCATTATTTCATCTTGCCAATCACAAAGTCCTTTGAATTAGCATGCAACATCTTATATCATGGATTGTAATGAAAACTAGCATGTCCCTTTGTTGCCAATAGCATTATAAAAAACGAAATACATTTTCAAAGCAACATTTTTCTCATCAATGTAAGGGATATGTTGTTGTGTTTTTGTCACTTCCCTCCCCAATTCTCTCTTTTTGTATGAAGCTCTGCAAGAAGAATTTTCTCAGTGCTACTTCACACCAAGGAACCATGGCAATTCTCTACCTTTACCTATTATGAATTTGTGTATGTTTGAGTCACTGATTTGGCAGACCTAGCACTAGTGGGACCCACATTTTAGTGAATTAAATGCAAAATGCACAAACCTAGTGCTGGTGGGATCCAGATATTAGTGAATCAAATGAAAACTTCTCAAAGGTAGATGACCGCATGTCCCAACAAAAGTTAGTAGACTACATGATGCATGTGGTAGATTTTCTAGCTTTTTCGTTGTATTACCGGCCAAAAATGTTTAGTGAGGCGCAGAAGAAGCTAAAAAAATGTGCAAACTGCAAGGGGCATGCAGACTCCTCGATGTTAAAAAGATATTGCAATCTTGAAGATCTGTCTCCCCATCAATCTATCATCTAAGACCTGGAGGAGCGGGCACCACCAGTCAATGCTTTTTGAGTGGTCTAGTGTGGGCTTGGTGTTTGGATGTCAAGCCTGCTCCCCACTTGATTAGTTTACAACTTCTCCCCTCTAATAGGTATTTTACTCCCGGCTTTGAGTTGTGGTTTCAGTGGAGGTGTGCTGGACTTAAAATTTCACCCTTGCAGGAACGTGTTGATTCCTGTGCGGCCACTTATAAAATTTGACTAATAATAAAACTTGACTCACCTAGACTTCAGGTTAATTGCTTTAAGTGCAGAGCCATTGCCTATCCTTGAAATATCCAAGCATGCACCACATTGTTGCTAGGTGGTGTGGCTTGTTGAGTACTCTATATACTCACAATTTTACCACATTATTTTTTAGCCGTTAGTGGTTCAAGCTTCAACTCCAAGACTTCGTCGACTCAACTAGAATAAGGTTGAAGATGAAGATGAAGGGTTTCGTCTACACTCAAGTTGCCTGTGGAATTGGTTTCAAGTTGAAGATTCGCTTCCGCTACCATACTTCGAGTTTTGCTTCAGCTAGTATTCTTGTATTGTTTTCTTGGCTTGCGTACCATAACCCCGTACTCGGATGTTGTTGATGTTATTCTCTTTGGCATAATATCTTATCTTATCTTATATCCTATTTCATATTCTTTTGTGGTATTTTGGTATTCAATTGTGTTGGATGTACAGATCATTCTTCTAGGAGTGACTATGAGGTACAATGGTATGGTTTTCACTTTAGTGAAAATCGGGCCTGACACAACCTACCTTTAGCTGAGTTTGTTTATAATAATAGTTATTAAGCAAGTATCAGTTAGATGGAGAGATTTGGAGTTTGACGTGGGTGATGAAGTGCTTCTCAAGATGTCCCCGATGAAAGGAATTGTTCAATTTAGCATAAAGGAAACTTATCCCAAGATATAATGGACCTTATTTGATTACGGCTCGAATTGGTTCTTTGACGTATCGCCTTAAGTTGCCGGAGTCTATGGCTGGAGTGCACCCTATGTTCCATGTCTCTATGTTGAGAAAGTATATTCATGATCCGAAGAAGAAGATTGACTCGGGACCCTATCACTATTTAGCAAGACCTTACTATTTGATCTCATCCTATTCATATATTGGATTCCTTGGAGCGTGTTCTAAAAAAGAAAGTGATCAAGTATGTCAAAGTACTTTGGTCCAATCAAACAGAACTCGTCACCATCCTCGCCCGTTCCCTGCCCACTCCTGCATTGTCCTGTATGTACTATCTTGTTGTTCCACTCATATATTACTCTATTGTTCCTCAAAATAAAATGTTTTAGCTATTAGATCTGATTGTTATAGAAAACAAAATGAATTTTTTTAGACATGCCGGTGAAGGGGGGAGCTCTCGAGGCAAGACATGGTGGAAAGTGCTGACCGCGACGGTTAAAAAGAAGCTCCAAGTGACACAATGAAAAGGGCTCAATGTGCACTGCAGAAACGACGACCAAGAGCGGAGTCAAGAATTGACATTGAAGGGGGCGAGGGCATGAAATTTGTGTGAGGAGACTACAATTTGTTTTTTTTCTCAAAGTCCAAGGTCATTTTACGTGTGCAAAAGAAGTGGCTGAAGCGAGAGGAGTCCAGGCCCTACTCGCCTTCCCCCTTGGCTCCATCCCTAACGATGTCGGCCAGGGTGCGACGGAGAAGGAAGATGGTCAGGTGCGGACAGACAAGATAGTGGCGGAGATTGGTTCAGGAGGATGATAGTGGAAGAGGGTGGTGACGACAAAAGATGGACAATAACGATATGTGCACGAACTTAAAGCACAATTCGAGAAAAAAAATGCACTATATAGGGTTTTGTTTCGCGTAGGTCCATTCCATATGTTCAAAACATTACTACGGAAGCAGTGGCGGCCCGCTTGCAATCTCGCTCATGGATAGTTGCATTGTTGGTTGCTCCCACTACTATAAAAACTTACTATAGCGGTAGACGCCATTTTGGCGACGAGTGACGGTCACTTGAGGCATCCGCCGCTAAGGTGGGGTACAAGGCGGTGTCCGCGACTACGTGCCCAGGACACTAGGGACCGCGGCTAACGTGAGATGGGCCCGCTACAAGTTTTGTAAGCCCGAGTAGTGGATCCTGTCGGGCCTACGGCTATGGCCTAAAGGCCATTTAGCCGTGGGGCCGACAGAGCGGCCCGCAGCTAGCGACAACACCCTTCTATAAATAGGTGGCATGTAGCGCCGCACTCGCCTCCAGGCGCTAGCTACGGTTAGGGTTAGACGGTGTCGCCTTCCTCCTCCTCCTCCTCCTCTCCTCTCTCCTCGTGCTTCTCCTGCTCCGGCGATGACCTGTCATCGTTGGGCCGCCCTCGGAGCCACCGTCACTCGTGGGGCCAGCAAGCCCTGTTCCTCGTGAACGGACCGCCGAGCCGCCCGCTCCTCCGGCGGTGCGGGTCGTTGTTCCTCTTCCTCCTCCTCCGCCTCGTGGATTTGGCGGCGGCGTGCCGAAGAGGTTGGCGACCACAATGGAGGGCTTCTTCACAGCGGCTCCCACTCCTCCTCTAGCTCCCGCACCGGTGGCGGCTCCTCCTCCTCCTGCGGCGGCAAAGGCGGCCTCACGCGGCATGACGGGGGCGCGCGACGGCGTAGGGCGGAAGGACGGGCGGGCGTCGGAGCGACGGCGTCCAGGGCGGGACCCGGTCGGTGCTGGGCCCGCCCTTCTTTTGTTAATAGATTAAGGACGGCGGCGGCAGTCCCTAGACCGTCACTAGCAACCATATTAGGCTAAGTGCTAGGTCGGACAGTCGCGGTTGTACAACCGCGGCTAATTTTGTAACCAAATAGTGATAGTGCCTCAGTAGCAATTTTGACGTCCACCACTAAGACTCTTTTTGGTCCGCTGCAGTAGAACACTATTCGAGTAGTGTCTTAGACCCCTTTTAGTCCACCGCAATAGAACACTATTCGAGTAGTGTCCAGCTCGCCACATGAGAATGAACACGCAATTTTTTCATGTAAACCATAGATGCACCACCGGACCAATATGAAGCATAATGTCGTTCGATGGATGGAGTTGCAGACACGAGGCTCAATATTCGTTTCTCTGCAGTTTTCTGTTCCTTAATTTGCTGCTCGTATCCTGATTCAGAGCAAACATGAGACTAATATTTCGATTTTCCTATTCCGCGAAAGTTAAATCCTTCTGCAGAGGTGCACGAACGCGGCCACAAGCAGACCAGCCTTCACCTTGACGCTCCATGGGATTCCGTAGCTTCCCTTGCCCACAAATCCTCTGACAAACGGCCAGAAACACAGCACCATCCAGCCACAGCACACGAACTCCCCAGCATCTGGGCCTGATTCTGCGGCACCGGCGAAGCGAACCACCCTCCACGCTCCAACAGCGATCGCGACGATGTTCAGGATCGTGAGCGCTGTAGGCAGGATGAACATCGGTGACGAGTCGAAGGTGAAACGGCCTGGGTCAATGTCGGCCTCAGTGCCGACTTCACCGGCATCGGGCTTGCTCTGATCTTTGCGGGTAACCTCGAACACTGTTTCAGAAAGGCCCAGGGTCTTGAGGAGCACGGTGAGGAACGCGAGGATCCAGGCGGATGCCGAATAGACCCGCTGCATCCTGTGGTTGTTCCACCAAGCACGGGCCGAGACCTGACAATCCATGTACTCCACGAAGTTGTGTATTCCGTACACCAGGAACAGGGCCAATGGGATGATGAAACCATGTTCTGAGGCCTGCAGAAGCACAAGATGAAGTTCCATCAACCAGTGGACACAATTCTTACTATGGAAGAAGATTATTACCTTTGGCAAGACAGTGATGTCGTTTAGGACAAAGGATTTGTACTGGCCATAGCTCATTTTTTCATGTCCGAACAACATAAATTTCGGAATAGAGGAGTATATGCTTACTATGGAAGAAGATTATTATTACCTTTGGCAAGAACGACTGGTTTGCAAGGAGGCAGTAAGGCCCCAGGAGCGCATAGCACAGCTCAAAAGGACCTCTCACCGGCCAAACATAGACCACGAGGTACCCGAGGCATTGACGGAATTCAAGATGCTTGAACGTATACGAAAGGATCGGATTGTTCTTGCTGAGAAGTATCTCGAAAAGACCTGTAGCCCATCTCTTATACTGGGTTAGGCTGGCGGGCCCCCTGTTGGTGCGCTACCAAGGAACGCCGGCGGATTAGTGTTCAAGTACGCTGATCTCCAGCCAGCAGAGTGAATCCGCTGCCCAGTAAGGACGTCCTCCGTCACCGATCCATAAACCCAACCAACCTGCAATTGCATGGTGCCATGGTGATATAGTGGTAGCAAAAATTGCAAAGAATGCCTAATAATCTGTAGCTTAGCAAAATCTGCGAAACGAAATACCTCTTGACCCCAACTTGTGCCATACTCGTAATTGCAGGACGATACTTCTTTCGCCACTTTGACGCGACTCGGTATATCAGTTAGTGGCGCGAGGAACAAGTCTCCAGAAATGATGCCCCTAGCTGAATCGATCAATTCCTTTGAACTACCAAGCTTCAATTGCAGTTCCTTGTAAGATGGTGAACCTGACAGAGTACAAACCATTTTGATGCAAGGGTGTGAACAGATTCTTCGGTAAAGGGTCAACCCAATAAATTCGTTGGAGTTTTCTAGTTCAAAATAATAATCATTATTTTTTCCACAACTTTGGTGAGTAGTTGTAGAATAGTTTAGTAATTGCACTAAAATGAATGAATTTTTTATTTTTATATGATTTCTTATCACTTGCACTAAAAATAACTAATTTAATAATAAGTATGGATATATTTATTATAAATACGTTACAATAAATTTGTATAAAAATTGACTAACTTATTAATAGTGATGAATTTTGTTTTTATAAAAAATATTATTTTTTATGGTATTATCCTCGGTAATAGCTATTAGTTGTTGATTTGTAGAATTAAATCTACACTGTTAGATCCAACTAGTTATCGTTAGTTGTGACAAATTATTTAGACCAAAAAATTCCTCCATTCAGTAAGTCTACAATACAGTCATGTGTGCTTCGTGACAATTTAGGGCTCCTGACACTTATTACTAAAGAATATTGTAAATATATGACCTGAATTCTACCTATTATCTTGCAAGGTTCCAAATCTGTGATGGAGTCTGGTGGCACGCCATAGATGACTTTTCTTCTGTGAAAGCAACCCGTCCCGCCGTAAAACATGCCCTGAAGCCCAGCAACTCCGGATAAAAGTTTCTGAACCCACAACCATATAAAGATACTCAGTACTACGTACGAAAATATTTGGTACCAAAGACCGAGAAAGACGCATTCACTAAAGTACTCTGCTTTCGTATGTGTACCTTGAATACAATCTCCATCTGGTTCCCGAAAGGATCATCTTTGAGGGCATCATAGAACTTCTGCGGCGCCTGAACGAACCCACTGTGGATCTCGTCGTCGAACCCCAGCAGGAGGCACATCGCGTGACGGATGACCTTGGGGTTGTTTACAAACATGTCACAATCCATGTTCAGCATGATCGGCGCGTTAGTTAGCACGGCGGACACCCTTGTCTGTGCACATCGCCACATAACGGTTAGTATTAGCTCCCAGGAAAAAAAAGTAGCTATGTAACTTGTTTGATGAGTTTTTCTATCCAAAATATTGACCAATCCAACGTTATAAATCTAATATCGAAAATACATAACTAGTGCAATATCATACTATACTGAGGGTAATATCGTCAAAGCGATAAATTTATAATTATTATTTTTTTATTTTATAACAATATAAATAAAAATTTAAATCTAATTAATCCTCGATGTTAATAATCTGTTCACTATTAATCTTACAAAGGGTTATTGTTTATATTCAAAAATTGCATTTTGTTAAAAAAAATATATAACAAATCCTTTAAATTGTTAGTAAACTTATAAAAATACCTTTAAACTATTAGCCAGTATTTTGAACCGAAAAACAAAAACTTATCAACTTGTTTTGTCACTGAACTGAAGTTGTATGAGCAGAAACAGTACAAACCAGGACATTCATGGCTCCGGCCTTGAAGTGGTGGTGGCATCTGGGATTCTTTTCTCTTGCAACGTATATGAGACTTGGGAACCCTTCTTCTCCGGGCGTGCTCTTTCTGTTGTCCCACAGGACCTGATGAACGCAGCAAAAGCACACCATGAATGTTTTGCAACAGTTGTTACGGGTACAGCATGGAGTAACTAACATGCTTCATGTCTCACCTTAATTATGGCCGGGTGGTTCCTGCGGTCAGCACCCAAGAACTCAGTGAAGAACTCGCCGCCGTGCCGCACGAGGGAGTCCTCGTCGGCGTTTTCGATCCGGCTGACCAGCTTCTCGTACTCGCTCTGAAACAGAGCCAGGAAAAATGTCAAATGACCATAAGCTTACAGCTGACGTGCAGGTACGACGGCTGCCACGTCAACACTATCTAACCTTCACGGCTTTCCAGTCGCGCAAGAACTCGTCGTCGGTACCGTCGGCCTGGCTGCCGCGCTCTGGGCCGGAGCAGGAGAAGTACACGGCGGGGGCTCTGACCCCGACGCCATGCCTCCTGCAGAACGGCACCCAGAGCCCGGCGAACTCCGCGGCCTCGCGCAGCGCGTAGCACGTCGCCGGCGAGCAGCCGTCGTCGGAGACGTAGCACGCCAGCTTGCCGGCCGGGTAGTCGACGGCGAGCAGCGAGAGCACCGTGTTCACGGTCACCAGCGGCGGCTCCAGCTTCGGGTCCGCCGTCGTGACGAACATGTCCACCGCCGGCAGCTCGTCGATCCTACTGACCGAAGCAGTCAGAACACAGCAGACTTAAGGACAAAAGGTAAAAACGAATACTAGATGGCACATTTCGTGTGCGAGTTTAGTTGTGTAAGCATCTACTAGCTGGCAGCTCCGTCCATCCTTGACGAGAGGCGCTACACGGAGGAAAATAACGATGAGCCGGTGAACAGAGCGCGTCCGGGGCGGGTACCTTTCGGCGAGGCGTTCAGGGAACGTGTCGAACCGGACGGGGTTCCACTTGGCGTTCACGTTGAGGAGCCACACGAACGTGAACCACGCCTCGCAGATGAGCGCGGCGACCCAGTGCCACGGCGGCAGCGACGAGCCGCCGCCGCCGCTGCCCAGGACGGAGGCGGCGCGGTGCGCGAGGAGGGCGAGGAGCAGAGAGAGGACGGCGAGGTCAGCCAGCTTCCACGCCGTGCGGCCGAGGGCACCCTCTTCTGCAACCGCAGCGGCTTCTCCGTGGCGCTCGCCATCGTTGAGTCGAGAGGCCTGCCTAGCTAGCTAGCTAGTAGTCCACAGTACCCACAACGCAAGCAAACATAGGAACGTTTGGTGGCTATATGTAGCCAAACGTATGCTAGGTGCGCGCCATTCGGCAGTGAGTTCCCCTCTCTAAAGGGGGAGAATATGTTACCAAACAAAAGGTTCTTGAAAGCAGAAGAGTTTTTGCGACGCGCATATAATCAACAGAAAATGCTTGGGCCGAAAGGTGATCACAGTGACAATGACGTCCGCGTCCTTCTGCAAGATGGCATTGAGACTTAAGTGTGTTGACGGCGACGACAAGGCTGAGTAGATGCTGCCGCCCTTTCTTTGGTTTAGTAAGAAGGTTCCTCAAGTATGGCGATTTGTGCTATGTGGAATAAGGTTCTCCGGCAGCTTTTACTGATTATTTTATTACATTTCGATCTAGCCACGGTAAAGGGTTATTTCTTATATATAAGATCTTCCTTTCATGATGGAGATTTTGTTTATTCTCCGTGAATTAAATCTGTCTTGAGAATAATAAATCTTGCGGCTTCAACAATGTTCCCTGTCTCTATTGAGGGTTCAAGAGGAGATGGCTCAATTCGGTTCTCGAGTTTTTTTGGCAACGTCAATCGGTGCAGTGACAATGTTGGCCATGAGTAAATGGCAAGGTTTAAATGTTTTCTTTGTGTTTATTTTTTAAAATCCTCATGTAAGACGTTTGTACTCATTCATATTTTTTTACGAAAATAGCAGGTGCTCTACCTTTTTAATATAGTAGGAGAAAATGTCTCATTTTAATTGTGTGTGTGCGCGTGGGGAGGGGGGGGTGGAGACTAAACAAAAAAAAATACCTACCTATTTATGTACATCGACTACGTTTCCAGTAACGATTGACCAACAATCCAAACCATCGGAAACAACCGACAACATACAAATCACAGAAGGCATGATCCACGGCAACTGCACCAACGGAGCACATCAAAGGTTATCGTTGCCAAGCATAACACCTCAACGGGGCGGCAGCTCCGACTCCACAAACATTAGCCCCCAACCTTGCTTCTACATCGTCTTCGGTGCCACCATTGCTATTGTGAAAAAACCTGGTAAGCAACGTGTCGAGGATCCTCCCCGACAACACCTCTAAGGAGGGAACTACGTTCAAAGATGCAGTCGCTGCCCGCTCTAGCGACCTAGACCTTGAGTTTACACCCGAAAGAGCCTCTTTAACATGGCTATGCCCCCTCCCCAGCAACGCCTCCAGCGATGGAACGACACCCGTAGGTGTCGTCGTTGCCGGTGTCAGCAGGAGAAAAGGAGTGTCGACCATGGCTTTCGCCCGGGCTATGCACTTCAAAGCCGTGCTTGCCACAACTGCAACACCAAGTTCGCCCACGCAGTTCTGATTTCACCAAGCATCCACCATGGCTGACTTCAAATCTGCTTGGAAAACCTGCAGCCACGGTGACACCTCCAACGTTGCTTCAGCACGAGAGGCCACCACCAAGCTCCCCGGCTACCCCTATTCTACCAACTGCCAACCACTATCTCCACCACCTACCATCGGGGACGCCGTCGACACAAACGGTAGCCGCCAACGCCAGTCACAACTCCGGATCCGGTCATCAGCACCGAATCCGGCCAACTGCTATCGGGGACCACTCCCCCAATCGCCCTTCCCTTCCACCGGTGTCCGTCGTCATAACGGGCACCACCATCCGTGCACGCACCGCAGCAACACGGCCAACGAGGTGCGCTACCACTGCTGCACACTGGCCGTCGAGTTGCTGCACACCACCGGCAAGAACCGGTCGTCGTGACCCCGGATCCGCCACCGGAGTCCGCCCACGCCATGACGCCAACAGGCCCCGGCTGCTGACTAGGAGCACCATTGTTACCGCCCCCGCGACCTCTGTGTCGTCCTTCACTTCGGTTGGATCCGGCTGTCCTGGCACGGAGGTCGCCCGCGCCATGGCACAACCGGGCCTTGACGGCTGGCCAAGGGCACCGCGAGGAGAGAGCGCCCGCTGCCGTCGTCCTTGTGCCCGCACACGATGGCTACCTAGCGCTCGGGCGACCGAGAGGCTAGGGAGGGAGGGAGGGGAGGGTGATAGCGGCGGCCAACCTAGGGTTCCGCCCGTGCCACCCGAGAGGGGCGACGCAAGGGGCGGGGTTGTTCTTTTCTTCAGCCCGGTTTTTTTTTTTTTTGCCACACTGCTCCCAGCTACTCATTCATATTATTTTAAAATAGAATATCTTTCATTTGCACAAGAAAAAAATCCAGCAAGAATGCTTCGCAATATTATATATACATGAACCAAGAATATTGTGAATGCCGGCGTACGAATCTGCAGCTCGGCTCCATCGTCGGGACAAAAGCTACGGCTTTTTTTGTGTGAGCCGTGCACACGACGACAGCCTCGCATTCATTCGTTCACGGCCGCACGCCCGGAGCGCCCGGATAAATGGAGCTCGGCTCGGCACGACGAGGGCGAGGCCTGCCGGTGCCCACCCTCTTTGTCTCCTTTCTACTAGCTGCTACGAGCCTAGCTACGCCGACGTCCCGCGCACCCAGAAATCTGCAAGATCAGCAGCTTCAGATGGATTTGTTCGTGCTTGGAAGCCAGTAGCCAGCTACGTGATCCATGACGCGATAAACGCATGCATGCATAGAGATTCGCCTGGCCTCGCGGTGTGGGATGGCGACCGGCGCTGCAACCTGCCACACATGGATTTCTTTTTTGGCGGTTACTGTTTTACGTGCTTGCTGCTGTGTCTGTGGCTGGCATATCGGATGGGATGGGATGCAACCACGGCGTCTGGATCTCTGATGGACACAGTCCTTCTAGACGAAGCGTCACGGGTCTAGCTTCTAGAAGGCCCTGCCTCGTTCACATGCTGTTCATGTCGTATGAAGGACAGACATGGTGCCGCGAGGAAACTGCAGCGGAGGGCCCAGATTAATTGGTCCAGTCCAGCGGATCTGTACTTTTCGGTGCATGAGATGTTGCGTTGCGTGGTTGTCGAGTGTGTCGTGCGTTGACAGTTGTACCTTCTACTGTATTTCTACATAGATAAAATATAATGGGTTGATGGGTGGGTGGGTGGAGAATTGATAAGGTAATGTAAAATGATGGGTATGTATGTCTTCTCTCTTCTTGACTAATTTTGTCTTGAGATTCTAAAAATACTTATATATATGAATGGAGGGAGTATGTAATCCGATCATTGTTTTACTTCTTAGCATAAGGATTTATAGTCCTCTCGCGTACACAATAAAGAAAAAAAATATCCAGGTCCATAACGTAAGCAGTTTCTGCTTCTTTACCGTTCCTAGCCTAGGCCTGTGAAAAGATCCATTAAAATAAGTTTTTTGTTCCAAAAAACAGGGTACTCCCTCCATTCCTATATGTAAGCATTTGAGGGATTCAAATTTTTTTCCACAATATAAACATTCCTAGAGATAAGATAAAATTTGATGGGTTGGTGGGTGGGTGGAGAATTGATGAGGTAGTGTAAAATGAAGGGTATACATGTCCTTTTACTCTTGACTATTTTTTTCTTGGGATTTTAGGAATGCTTATATATAGGAATGGAGGGAGTAGTAGTTTTCTAAAACTAGTGACCAGCAGTTTAAATATATTTTTGTAATTTCACCAATAAAATAGAGTTATCTTTTTCATAAAATATAATTTTGAGATATGAATCATATGATTTATTTTGAAGAATAATATTGAAACATTATTAACATAGAAGATTAATTATTAGATTACTTTCATTTACATTGTAACAAAAGTAAAGATCTATCGCTTTGACGGTACTACCCTCGAGCATGGTAAAATACTGGCCAATAGTTATGTATTTCTAGTATCAGATCTGTACCGTTGGATCAAACTACTGACCAGTATCTTAGGCCGAAAAGCTCTTAAATTAAGTAATGTGTGTGTGTTTGTGCACAAGAAGTTCAGTTCCTTATGCAGAAGTGCATGAACGCCGCCACAAGTGCGCCAGCCTTCAGCTTGACGCTCCACGGGATGCCATAGCTTCCCTTGCCTACGAGTCCTCTCATAAACGGCCAGAAGCACAGCAACAGCCAGCCACAACACACGAACTCCCCAACGCCTGGGCCTTCTACCGTGCCGAAGACCGCCCTCCATGCTCCAATAGAAATCGCGGCAATGTTCACGATTGTGAGTGCTGTAGGAGGTATGAAAACCGGCGATGAATCGAAGGTGAACCGCCCCGGGTCAGCGTTGTCATCTTCGTCAGATGCGGTCTTGTCCTTGCGGGTGACCTCGAACACCGTCTCCGAGAGACCCAAGGTTTTGAGGAGCACGGTGAGGAACGCGAGGAGCCAGGCTGAGGATGACGTGATCCGCTGCATCCTGTGGTTGTTCCACCAGGCACGGGCAGACACCCGGCAATCCATGTACTCCATGAAGGTGTATATGTTGAAAAACAGGAAAAGGGCTAGAGGGATTCCAAAGCCAGGTTCAGATGCCTACACACGAGTAGAAAAGTTGAGGTGAGAGATACAAAATAATGATATGAAATAATAAGACTCAAAATTTCGATGGTGGAAGGTAAGAACCTTTGGCAAAAAGGACTGGTTTGCAAGGAGGCAGTAAGGCCCTAGCAGTGCATAACACAACTCAAAGACTGACCTCACCGGCCATACGTCCATGATTAGATAAGCAAGACACTGCCGGAAGTCCAGATGCTTGAATATACAGAGAAGGATTGGATTGTTCCAGCTGATGAGTATCTCGAAAAGGCCTGTTGCCCATCTCTTGTACTGGGTTAGGCTTGCAGGTCCCCCGGTTGGTGCGCTGCCCAGGAACGCTGGCGGGTCCGGGTTCAAGAACACTGACCTCCAGCCAGCAGCATGAATCCGTTGCCCGGTGAGAATATCTTCAGTCATCGATCCGTAAACCCAGCCAACCTGGAAGTACATGGAGCTGTAGCAAATTCTGCAAAATGCATATACCAGTTTACTGTAGCGGAACCTGCAAATGGCAGTGGCATACCTCCTGTCCCCAACAAGTGCCTGTTTCGTAGTTGCAGGTGGATACTTCTTTCGCCGCTTCGATGCGACTTTGTAAATCCACTGCTTGTGCTGCGAGGATGTCTCCAGAAATGGTGCTGCGGGCGGATTCAGTCAAGTCATTTGAAGTGCCAAACTTCATTTGCAGTTCCTTGTAACATGGTGATCCTGGCAAAGTACAGCACTGGTTGTAAGCGTACAAAACTTAATTGTCAAAATTTTATTTTCTTCCGAGTCCTGACAATCGCAAGTTTGGACTAAGATTTCACCTTTCATATTTTTAGATTTAGCGTTGACTGAATCTGGTGGTACGCCGTAAATAACTTTTCTTCGGTGAAAGCAGCCCGTCCCACCGTAAAACATGCCTTGAAGCCCGGCAATTCCCCATCCGAGTTTCTGAATTCACCAGTACAGAAAAAGATTGTTGGCAACATTTAGTGTATTTGCCAGCACAGAAAACGAGTGTGCTCATCTCGTACCTGGAATATAACTACCATCTGGTTCCCGAAGGGGTCATCCTTGAGACCGCCATAGAACTTCTGCGGCGACTGAACGAACCCGCTGTGCACCTCGTCGTCGAACCCGAGCAAGAGGCACATGGCGTGGAGGACGACCTGCGGGTTGTTCGCAAACATGTCGCAGTCCACGTTCAACATGATCGGAGCATTGGTGAGCACCGCGGACACCCTTGTCTGCGCAAGGACGAAGCGGTTAGTCTGAACCCCTGTGTCACTGAATTGTAGTAAGTACTAACTGTTTATCGGTCTATCAGAAGACTGACCAGGACATTCATGGCCCCGGCCTTGAAGTGGTGGTGGTGTTTGGGGCTCTTTTCCCTTGATACGTACACGAGACTTGGCAACACCTCTTCTGCTGCCTTGCTCCTTCTGCTGTTGTCCCACAGGACCTGGACTCACTCGTCGTCACCCAAAGTAAACGTTGTGTTAATATACTGCAAATATTTCTGAACTCTCACTATATATAGCCAAGAAAGCCGGATGTGCCACAGATGTTTATACAGCAATCGTGTTACTTGTGTACCTTAATTATCGTCGGATGGTTTCCGCGCTGGGCACCCAAGAACTCGGCGAACTCACCGCCGCGCCGGACCAGCGAGTCCTCGGTGGCGTTCTCGATCCGGCCGACCAGCTTTTCATACTCGCTCTGCAGGGAACACAAAGAAAAACATGTCCGATGGAGAGAACACACAACCGGAAAACTGTGCAACTGACGTGTTATGTGAAGATTATGTTTGTCGTTTGCAAAGAAAGAGTAGCCTGCTGGCAGCTGACCTTCATCGATGCCCACTCGCGCAAGAACTCGTCGTCGGCCGCACCGCGCTCCGGCCCGGAGGAGGAGAAGTAGACGAAAGGAGCCCTGACCTTGACGTCGCGCCTCTTGCAGAACGGCACCCAGAGCCTGGCGAACCCCTCGGCCTCGCGCAGCGCGTAGAAGGTCACCGGCGAGCAGCCGTCGTCGGAGACGTAGCACGCCAGCTTGCCGGCCGGGTAGTCGACGGCGAGCAGCGAGAGCACCGTGTTCACGGTCACCAGCGGCGGCTCCAGCTTCGGGTCCGCCGTCGTCACGAACATGTCCACCGCCGGCAGCTCGTCCATCCTACTGACCGAATCCGTCAATGCTCAGTACGGTACAACAAAATCCAAGAAGACAAAAGACGGTAAAATTACTACTAGCTAGCTAGACGCCACTTTGCGTACGCGTCTTGTGTAAACAGAAGACACGCGGCCGGCAGCTCGCCGAGGTGAACGGATGAGCCGGTGAACGGAGCGCGTCCGGAGCTGGTACCTTTCGGCGAGGCGTTCCGGGAACGTGTCGAAGCGGACGGGGTTCCACTTGCCGTTCATGTTGAGGAGCCACACGACCGTGAACCACGCCTCGCAGACGAGCGCGACGAGCCAGCACCTTGGCGGCGGCGGCGCGCCGTCGTCGTCGTCGCTGCCCAGCACCGCGGCGGCGCGACTGGCGACGAGGGCGAGGAGCAGGGACAGGACCACCAGGTCGGCAAGCTTCCACACCGTGCGGCGGAGGGGGACCCTCTCCTGCAGCTTCGTCCTGGCGCTCGCCGCCATGGTTGGGGAGACTTGGCCAATCAAAGCAACTTCGCACCCGGGAACATACAAGCTTCCAAGCAAAGACAGGCCACTTGTTAGCTAGCACTGCGTATTTGTAGCTCCATTTGTCAGTGCCGTATCCTTTCCAACATTCAGATTTTCCTCTGCTACGTGTAGTAATAATTTAGATACTGAGACACGGTGTTTCTGAGAAGCATCTTTTTTATACACTAGATTGCGCTACGCGACACTGCAATTGCGCGAAATCTACGTCCAGGCTCCAGAAATGTTGTGCGACGGCTTGACTTTGGCAGTGACCTCGCGACGAGAGATAAGGGCGTCGCCCTCCATCACAACAAAATCTAAGTTTTTTTGTGACGGCTGGAATTGGAGAGTCCAAGAGGGCTTCTCATTCATTCGCGACCCGGCCACGGGGACCGGCGATGTGGAGACGTGCGTAGTGTGGTCGTGCACCACCCGATTGGTTGCGCGGCAACGGTCATGGGCGAGTGAGCAGAGTTTAGATCTGGCAGCATCGGTCGTGCGTATCCCTGCATGATCCCTCGCGATAAGTACACGCATGGACAGATCCTTGGCGACGGCGACGGGCGCCGTAGTAGCCTCGTCTACCCGTGCTCACCTTGAGCTGACGCCCGCGGTGACTGTTTCTTGTTAGGAACTGTTCGTGGCTGGAATGGCAGAGGATCTCCTCTGCTTCAACTGCGACTCCTGACCTTTACCTGAGTGGATTGGAGCGTTCTGGTCATCTTTAAATTGTTTTTATAGAAGTT
>JAUNZO010002323.1:0-47761 GCA_031894775.1 Chloris gayana
AGAAATGATTGACGAGATGATGAGCTTATATTACCTACTTTCAAAAATTAGCATGATACTATCATCTATGACAAAAACTACTGATGGTTAAATACCTTATCAGTATTAGTATGTAAGAGAAATGAATTCCCTAACGTTTCTTGATCTTTCAGAGGTCTATTTATGAAATATTATTCTTGAAATACTACTTTTATCTATATATTTGACCATACATAAGTCTTTAGCTGAGGTAAATGTATTTAAAAGGAAAGTGAATAAATATAACAGATTACTGCTAATATTGGATTGCAATTTGAATATTGATACACATTTTAAGCACACTTAGTATGTTTCCAGATTTAACAATTCTTTTCATTTGCATGCAATGATTCTATGAAGCATTTGTTCTATACCGGAATAGACCCTAAAAAATCATGAAGATGTTCTATGATTTATTTATGTTATCAGGTTTGACCTTAAGATTTGGTTTAACGTGTCATAATAACGTGAATTCGGTATAATTACTTCATGAATATGAACTTAATACTTAATTTTTGAATATATTATAGCCATTTGTCTATTATATGATCATTTTTATGTTGTAAGGTTCGATGCAAATGATTTCTGAGTCAATTTATATTATCACACCCCACATCATAATTCCTGTTAGCACTTATTCCTCATTATCAAGAATTCACACTGCCACGTTTAAACCATGATTGAAAATGTTTCCACAAATATGCATGAAATGAAATACATTTTAGAAACATTATGTCTATAGAGTTAAGCTATTGTTCTCTTTTTCTTTCATTTGAGACAGTATTGTGTTCATCTATCTTCCACTTGTAGTTGGAGAATAGTTGTGATCATTGTCTATGGATGCATGCACGTGTGACACTGAACTCTAAGGCCAAGCATCGAGCTTCACTAAGCTTTTTTCTCTAAACCGTGAGTAATCTGATTTGTATATCTTCCTTGGGTGTCGTGACACTGAACATACAGATTATTTCGATTCAGAGAATATTCAATGAACCTGGATGGCAAGTGATTTGGACACAAAGAGTCAGTCTTTATCCCATAGCATAATTGTGCAGAAAATAAGTTGGTTTTTTTCATGTGTTCAATTTTATATTCTAGGCTGACAAGGTCACCATAGTAGGAGAAGCCGTGGACTACATTAAGACTGTGGAAGGCATTGTCCAAAGGCTGGAAACGCTAAAGATGGAGCGTATGCAGTCTCAACAGCTCAGTGTTAGCAGTAGTAGCATGGCACTCGCACCACCACCGATGTGTTACGGTTCACCAGCTCCAGCGACACGGGAAGCAGCCCTAGCAGACATGGTCCAGAACTAGAGCACAAACCAAGCAGCAGTCACAGGATATGTGCCACCACCCCGCGGGACATTCCAGACATGGTCAGCACCCAACATCGCGCTAAGTGTTACCGGTGATAAAGTGTTCATCACTGTGTCCACACCGAGGCAGCCCTCTGTGCTGACAAACATGTTGTACGTGTTGGAGAAGTACCACATCGATGTCGTGATGATGGAAATCTCATCTAACCAGAACCAAAGCTTGTTCTACATCCATGCGAGCGTAAGCTACTGACCTATTTAGTTAATTCTTTATTTGTTCTAGAAACTCATTGAATTTATTTTACATTTATTATTTTATATGTTAGTCTAATATTTTATATGTTAACACTTTACATAAATAGATCGAGGCAGCCTCCACCCACCTGGTAGAGAACATGATGGTGATGGTTGAAGACAGGTACAAATTGGCCATGGCCGATATGCTGCAATTGATCAACACTTGAAAGGAAGGGTCACATATACAATCGGCGGCGCTCAGAATGGAGTTAGTCAATCCACCATAATGGCGCAGAAATTGGAATAAAGAACTTGTTTTGCTTTTTCCATTAAACTTACTCATTGAACTATTTTCTTTCTGCAAAAAATTGGTGTAGACTATCCATGTGCTACTTTTGATTTCAAATCGTACCTACTATGATCTGGTATGTGCCCAACATCGTGCTAAGCGTGACTGGCAACACTTCAGCCTCACTCAACCATTTCTTGCTTGTGGTGGTTACTATATTTATTTATTTCTATTCTACATCTGTGGTTCCCATGGGATGCAACCCCCACACCTCGAGGTCCCCCTCTTGCTTTATCCTTGCCACCGCTGGAGCCTCTAACTAGCACAACCCATACCATGGCAAGCACGGTGGGGGCGGGGCTATGATTCCTTTTCCTTTCCATTATTCCATCTTGCCAATCACAAAGTCCTTTGAATTAGCATGCAACATCTTATATCATGGATTGTAATGAAAACTAGCATGTCCCTTTGTTGCCAATAGCATTATAAAAAACGAAATACATTTTCAAAGCAACATTTTCTCATCAATGTAAGGGATATGTTGTTGTGTTTTTGTCACTTCCCTCCCCAATTCTCTCTTTTTGTTTGAAGCTCTGCAAGAAACATTTTCTCAGTGCTACTTCACACCAAGGAACCATGGCAATTCTCTACCTTTACCTATTATGAATTTGTGTATGTTTGAGTCACTGATTTGGCAGACCTAGCACTAGTGGAACCCACATGTTAGTGAACTAAATGCAAAATGCACAAACCTAGTGCTGGTGGGATCCAGATATTAGTGAATCAAATGAAAACTTCTCAAAGGTAGATGACCGCATGTCCCAACAAAAGTTAGTAGACTACATGATGCATGTGGTAGATTTTCTAGCTTTTTCGTTGTATTACCGGCCAAAAATGTTTAGTGAGGCGCAAAAGAAGCTAAAAAATGTGCAAACTGCAAGGGGCATGCAGATTCCTCTATGTTAAAAAGATATTGCAATCTTGAAGATCTATCTCCCCATCAATCTATCATCCAAGACCTGGAGGAGCGGGCGCCACCAGTCGATGCTTTTTGAGTGGTCTAGTGTGGGCTTGGTGTTTGGATGTCAAGTCTTCTCCCCACTTGATTAGCTTACAACTTCTCCCCTCTAATAGGTGTTTTACTCCCGGCTTCGAGCTGTGGTTCAGTGGAGGTGTGTTGGACTTAAAATTTGACCCTTGTAGGAACATGTTGATTCCTGTGCGGCCACTTATAAAATTTGACTAATAATAAAACTTGACTCACCTAGACTTCAGGTTAATTGCTTTAGGTGCAGAGCCCTTACCTATCCTTGAAATATCCAAACATGCATCACATTGTTGCTAGGTGGTGTGGCTTGTTGAGTACTCTATGTACTCACAACTTTACCACATTGTTTTTCAGCCGTTAGTGGTTCAAGCTTCAACTCCAAGACTTCGTCGAGTCAACTAGAATAAGGTTGAAGATGAAGATGAAGGGTTTCGTCTACACTCAATTTGCCTATGGAATTGGTTTCAAGTTGAAGATTCGCTTCCGCTACCATACTTCGAGTTTTGCTTTAGCTAGTATTCTTGTATTGTTTTCTTGGCTTACGTGCCATAACCCTGTACTCAGATGTTGTTGATGTTATTCTCTTTGGTATAATATCTTATCTTGTTTCATATCCTATTTCATATTCTTTTGTGGTATTTTGATATTCAATTGTGTTGGATGTACAAATCATTCTTCTAGGAGTCACTATGAGGTACAATGGTATGGTTTTCACTTTAGTGAAAATCGGGCCTGATCACAACCTACCTTTAGCTGAGTTTGTTTATAATAATAGTTATTAAGCAAGTATCAGTTAGATGGAGAGATTTGGAGTTTGACATGGGTGATGAAGTGCTTCTCAAGATGTCCCCGATGAAAGGAATTGTTCAATTTAGCATAAAGGAAACTTATCCCAAGATATAATGGACCTTATTTGATTACGGCTCAAATTGGTTCTTTGACATATCGCCTTAAGTTGCCGGAGTCTATGGCTGGAGTGCACCCTATGTTCCATGTCTCTACGTTGAGAAAGTATATTCGTGATCCGAAGGAGAAGATTGACTCGGGACCCTATCACTATTCAGCAAGACCTTACTATTTAGATCTCATCCTATTCATATATTGGATTCTTTGGAGCATGTTCTAAAAGAGAAAGTGATCAAGTATGTCAAAGTACTTTGGTCCAATCAAACAGAACTCGTCACCATCCTCGCCCACTCCCAGCCCACTCCTGCATTGTCCTGTATGTACTATCTTGTTGTTCCACTCATATATTACTCTATTGTTCCTCAAAATAAAATGGTTTAGCTATTGGATCTGATTGTTATAGAAAACAAATGAATTTTTTAGACATGCCGGT
Organism: Chloris gayana; assembly: GCA_031894775.1. Lineage (NCBI taxonomy): Eukaryota > Viridiplantae > Streptophyta > Magnoliopsida > Poales > Poaceae > Chloris > Chloris gayana. Next base: position 4,248 of record JAUNZO010002323.1, read on the forward strand.
GAAGGGGGGAAGCTCACGAGGCAAGACATGGTGGAAAGTGCTGACCGCGACGGTTAAAAAGAAGCTCCAAGTGACACAATGAAAAGGGCTCAATGTGCACTGCAGAAACGACGACCAAGAGCGGAGTCAAGAATTGACATTGAAGGGGCGAGAGCATGAAATTTGTGTGAGGAGACTACTATTTGTTTTTTTTTCTCAAAGTCCATGGTCATTTTACGTGTGCAAAAGAAGTGGCTGAAGCATAGGAGTCCAGGCCCTACTGCTTCCCCCTTGGCTCCATCCCTAACAATGTCGGCCAGGGTGCGACGGAGAAGGAAGATGGTCAGGTGCGGACAGACAAGATAGTGGCGGAGATTGGTTCAGGAGGATGATAGAGGAAGAGGGTGGTGACGACAACAGATGGACAATAACGATATGTGCACGAACTTAAAGCACAATTCTGAGAAAAAATGCACTATATAGGGTTTTGTTTTGCGTAGGTCCATTCCATATGTTCAAAACACTACTACGGAAGCAGTGGCGGCCCGCTTGCAATCTCGCTCATGGATAGTTGCATTGCTGGTTGCTCCCACTACTATAAAAACTTACTATAGCGGTAGACGCCATTTTGACGATAGTGACGGTCACTTGAGGCATCCGCCGCTAAGGTGGGGTACAAGGTGGTGTCCACGACTACGTGCTCAAAAGTCGTGGACACTAGGGACCGCGGCTAACGTGAGATGGACCCGCTACAAGTTTTGTAAGCCCAGTAGTGGATCCTATCAGGCCTACAGCTATGGCCTAAAGGCCATTTAGCTGCGGGGCTGACAGAGCGGCCCGCAACTAGCGACAACACCCTTCTATAAATAGGTGGCGTGTAGCGCCGCACCGCCTCCGGCGCTAGCTACCGTTAGGGTTAGACGGTACCGCCTTCCTCCTCCTCCTCCTCCTCCTTCTCTCCTCGTGCTCCTCCTGCTCCAGCGATGACTTGTCATCGTTGGGCCGCCCTCGGAGCCACCGTCGCTCGTGCGGCCAGCAAGCCCTGGTCCTCGTGAACGGACCGCCGAGCCGCCCGCTCCTCCGGCGGTGCGGGTCGTCGTTCCTCTTCCTCCTCCTCCGCCTCGTGGATTTGGCGGCGGCGTGCCGAAGAGGTTGGCGGCCACAATGGAGGGCTTCTTCACAGCGGCTCCCACTCCTCCTCCAGCTCCCGCACCGGTGGCGGCTTCTCCCGCGGCGGCTCCTCCTCCTCTGCGGCGGCAAAGGCGGCCTCACACGGCATGACGGGGCGCGCGACGGCGTAGGGCGGACGGACGGGCGGGCGTCGGAGCGACGGAGTCTAGGGCGGGACCCAGTCGGTGTTAGGGCCCACCCTTCTTTTGTTAATAGATTAAGGACGGCGGCGACGGTCCCTAGACCGTCACTAGCAACCATATTAGGCTAAGTGCTAGGTCGGACAGTCGCGATTGCACAACCGCGGCTAATTTTGTAACCAAATAGTGATAGGGTCTCGGTAGCAATTTAGGCATCCGCCACTTAGACTCCTTTTGGTCCGCTGCAATAGAACACTATTCGAGTAGTGTCTTAGACCCCTTTAGTCCACCGCAATAGAACACTATTCGAGTAGTGTCCAGTTCGCCACATGAGAATGAACACGCAATTTTTTCATGTAAACCATAGATGCACCACCCGACCAATATGAAGCATAATGTCGTTCGATGGATGGAGTTGCAGACACGAGGCTCAATATTCGTTTCTCTGCAGTTTTCTGTTCCTTAATTTTGCTGCTCGTATCCTGATTCAGAGCAAACATGAGACTAATATTTCGATTTTCCTATTCCGCGAAAGTTAAATCCTTCTGCAGAGGTGCACGAACGCGGCCACAAGCAGACCAGCCTTCACCTTGACGCTCCATGGGATTCCGTAGCTTCCCTTGCCCACAAATCCTCTGACAAACGGCCAGAAACACAGCACCATCCAGCCACAGCACACGAACTCCCCAGCATCTGGGCCTGATTCTGCGGCACCGGCGAAGCGAACCACCCTCCACGCTCCAACAGCGATGGCGACGATGTTCAGGATCGTGAGCGCTGTAGGCAGGATGAACATCGGTGACGAGTCGAAGGTGAAACGGCCTGGGTCAATGTCGGCCTCAGTACCGACTTCACCGGCATCGGGCTTGCTCTGATCTTTGCGGGTGACCTCGAACACTGTTTCAGAAAGGCCCAGGGTCTTGAGGAGCACGGTGAGGAACGCGAGGATCCAGGCGGATGCCGAATAGACCCGCTGCATCCTGTGGTTGTTCCACCAAGCACGGGCCGAGACCTGACAATCCATGTACTCCACGAAGTTGTGTATTCCGTACACCAGGAACAGGGCCAATGGGATGATGAAACCATGTTCTGAGGCCTGCAGAAGCACAAGATGAAGTTCCACCAACCAATGGACACAATGATTCAGACAAAAATGAAGAACGTTCTCGCCACAAAAACATATGGAAGAAGATTATTACCTTTGGCAAGAACGACTGGTTTGCAAGGAGGCAGTAAGGTCCCAGGAGCGCATAGCACAGCTCAAAAGGACCTCTCACCGGCCAAACATAGACCACGAGGTACCCGAGGCATTGACGGAATTCAAGATGCTTGAACGTATACGAAAGGATCGGATTGTTCTTGCTGAGAAGTATCTCGAAAAGACCTGTAGCCCATCTCTTATACTGGGTTAGGCTGGCGGGCCCCCTGTTGGTGCGCTACCAAGGAACGCCGGCGGATTAGTGTTCAAGTACGCTGATCTCCAGCCAGCAGAGTGAATCCGCTGCCCAGTAAGGACGTCCTCCGTCACCGATCCATAAACCCAACCAACCTACAATTGCATGGTGCCATGGTGATATAGTGGTAGCAAAAATTGCAAAGAATGCCTAATAATCTGTAGCTTAGCAAAATCTGCGAAACGAAATACCTCTTGACCCCAACTTGTGCCATACTCGTAATTGCAGGACGATACTTCTTTCGCCACTTTGACGCGACTCGGTATATCAGTTAGTGGCGCGAGGAACAAGTCTCCAGAAATGATGCCCCTAGCTGAATCGATCAATTCCTTTGAACTGCCAAGCTTCAACTGCAGTTCCTTGTAAGATGGTGAACCTGACAGAGTACAAAGCATTTTGATGTAAGGCTGTGAACAGATTCTTCGGTAAAAGGTCAACCCAATAAATTCGTTGGAGTTTTCTAGTTCAAAATAATAATCATTATTCTTTCCACAACTAATGGTGAGTAGTTGTAGAATAGTTTAGTAATTGCACTAAAATGAATGAATTTTGTATTTTATATGATTTCTTATCACTTGCACTAAAAATAACTAATTTAATAATAAGTATGGATAGATTTATTATAAATACATTACAATAAATTTGTATAAAAATTGACTAACTTATTAATAGTGATGAAATTTGTTTTTATAAAATATATTATTTTTTATGATATTATCCTCAGTAATAGCTATTAGTTGTTGACTTGTAGAATTAAATCTACATTGTTAGATCCAACTAGTTATCGTTAGTTGTGAGAAAATAACAACCATTATTTTAGACCAAAAAATTCCTCCATTCAGTAAGTCTACAATACAGTCATGTGTGATTTGCGACAAATTAGGGCTCCTGACACTTATTACTAAAGAATATTGTAAATATATGACCTGAATTCTACCTATTATCTTGCAAGGTTCCAAATCTGTGATGGAGTCTGGTGGCACGCCATAGATGACTTTTCTTCTGTGAAAGCAACCCGTCCCGCCGTAAAACATGCCCTGAAGCCCAGCAACTCCGGATAAAAGTTTCTGAACCCACAACCATATAAAGATACTCAGTACTACGTACGAAAATATTTGGTACCAAAGACCGAGAAAGACGCATTCACTAAAGTATTCTGCTTTCGTATGTGTACCATGAATACAATCTCCATCTGGTTCCCGAAAGGATCATCTTTGAGGGCATCATAGAACTTCTGCGGCGCCTGAACGAACCCACTGTGGATTTCGTCGTCGAACCCCAGCAGGAGGCACATCGCGTGACGGATGACCTTGGGGTTGTTTACAAACATGTCACAATCCATGTTCAGCATGATCGGCGCGTTAGTTAGCACGGCGGAGACCCTTGTCTGTGCACATCGCCACATAACGGTTAGTATTAGCTCCCAGCTAGCTATATATTTCGGGAAAAAAGCAGCTATGTAACTTGTTTGATGAGTTTTTCTATCCAAAATATTGACCAATCCAACGTTATAAATCTAATATCGAAAATACATAACTAGTGCAATATCATACTATACCGAGGGTAATATCGTCAAAGTGATAAATTTATAATTATTATTTTTTTATTTTATAACAATATAAATAAAAATTTAAATCTAATTAATCCTCGATGTTAATAATCTGTTCACTATTAATCTTACAAAGGGTTATTGTTTATATTCAAAAATTGCATTTTGTTAAAAAAATATATAACAAATCCTTTAAATTGTTACTAGTAAACTTATAAAAATACCTTTAATAACTATTAGCCAGTATTTTGAACCGAAAAACAAAAACTTATCAACTTGTTTTGTCACTGAAGTGCTGAACTGAAGTTGTATGAGCAGAAACAGTACAAACCAGGACATTCATGGCTCCGGCCTTGAAGTGGTGGTGGCATCTGGGATTCTTTTCTCTTGCAACGTATATGAGACTTGGGAACCCTTCTTCTCCGGGCGTGCTCTTTCTGTTGTCCCACAGGACCTGATGAACTCAGCAAAAGCACACCATGAATGTTTTGCAACAGTTGTTACTGGCATACAGCATGGAGTAACTAACATGCTTCATGTCTCACCTTAATTATGGCCGGGTGGTTCCTGCGGTCAGCACCCAAGAACTCAGTGAAGAACTCGCCGCCGTGCCGCACGAGGGAGTCCTCGTCGGCGTTTTCGATCCGGCTGACCAGCTTCTCGTACTCGCTCTGAAACAGAGCCAGGAAAAATGTCAAATGACCATAAGGCTTACAGCTGACGTGCAGGTACGACGGCTGCCACGTCAACACTATCTAACCTTCACGGCTTTCCAGTCGCGCAAGAACTCGTCGTCGGTCACCGTCGGCCTGGCTGCCGCGCTCTGGGCCGGAGCAGGAGAAGTACACGGCGGGGGCTCTGACCCCGACGCCATGCCTCCTGCAGAACGGCACCCAGAGCCCGGCGAACTCCGCGGCCTCGCGCAGCGCGTAGCACGTCGCCGGCGAGCAGCCGTCGTCGGAGACGTAGCACGCCAGCTTGCCGGCCGGGTAGTCGACGGCGAGCAGCGAGAGCACCGTGTTCACGGTCACCAGCGGCGGCTCCAGCTTCGGGTCCGCCGTCGTGACGAACATGTCCACCGCCGGCAGCTCGTCGATCCTACTGACCGAAGCAGTCAGAACACAGCAGACTTAAGGACAAAAGGTAAAAACAGAATACTAGATGGCACATTTCGTGTGCGAGTTTAGTTGTGTAAGCATCTACTAGCTCGGCAGCTCCGTCCATCCTTGACGAGAGGCGCTACACGGAGGAAAATAACGATGAGCCGGTGAACAGAGCGCGTCCGGGGCGGGTACCTTTCGGCGAGGCGTTCAGGGAACGTGTCGAACCGGACGGGGTTCCACTTGGCGTTCACGTTGAGGAGCCACACGAACGTGAACCACGCCTCGCAGATGAGCGCGGCGACCCAGTGCCACGGCGGCAGCGACGAGCCGCCGCCGCCGCTGCCCAGGACGGAGGCGGCGCGGTGCGCGAGGAGGGCGAGGAGCAGAGAGAGGACGGCGAGATCAGCCAGCTTCCACGCCGTGCGGCCGACGGGCACCCTCTTCTGCAACCGCAGCGGCTTCTCCGTGGCGCTCGCCATCGTTGAGTCGAGAGGCCTGCCTAGCTAGCTAGTAGTCCACAGTACCCACAACGCAAACAAACATAGGAACGTTTGGTGGCTATATGTAGCCAAACGTATGCTAGGTGCGCGCCATTCGGCAGTGAGTTCCTCTCTCTAAAGGGGAGAGAATATGTTACCAAACAAAAGGTTCTTGAAAGCAGAAGAGTTTTTGTGACGCGCATATAATCAACAGAAAATGCTTGGGCCGAAAGGTGATCACAGTGACAATGACGTCCGCGTCCTTCTGCAAGATGGCATTGAGACTTAAGTGTGTTGACGGCGACGACAAGGCTGAGTAGATGCTGCCGCCCTTTCTTTGGTTTAGTAAGAAGGTTCCTCAAGTATGGCGATTTGTGCTATGTGGAATAAGGTTCTCCGGCAGCTTTTACTGATTATTTTATTACATTTCGATCTAGCCACGGTAAAGGGTTATTTCTTATATATAAGATCTTCCTTTCATGATGGAGATTTTGTTTATTCTGCGTGAATTAAATCTGTCTTGAGAATAATAAATCTTGCGGCTTCAACAATGTTCCTTGTCTCTTATTGAGGGTTCAAGAGAAGATGGCTCAATACCGGTTCTCGAGTTTTTTTGGCAACGTGTCAATGGGTGCAGTGACAATGTTGACCATGAGTAAATGTCAAGGTTTAAATGTTTCCTTTGTGTTTATTTTTTGAAATTCTCATGTAAGACGTTTGTACTCATTCATATTTTTTTACGAAAATAGCAGGTGCTCTACCTTTTTAATATAGTAGGAGAAAATGTCTCATTTTAATTGTGTCTGTGTGCGTGGGGCGTGGGGTGGAGACTAAACAAAAAAAATACCTACCTATTTATGTACATCGACTACGTTTCCAGTAACGACTGACCAACAATCGAAACCATCTGAAACGACCGATAACATACAAATCACAGAAGGCATGATCCACTGCAACTGCACCAACGGAGCACATCAAAGGTTATCGTTCCCAAGCATAACACCTCAACGGGGCGGCAGCTCCGATTCCACAAACATCAGCCCCCAACCTTGACTCAAAGGCTTCTGCATCGTCTTCGGTGCCACCATCGCTATTGTGAAAGAACCTGGTAATCAACGTGACGAGGATCCTCCCCGACAACACCTCTAAGGAGGGAACTACGTTCAAAGACGTAGTCGCTGCCCGCTCTAGCGACCTAGACCTTGAGTTTTCACCCGAAAGAGCCTCTTTAGCATGGCTATGCCCCCTCCCCAACAACGCCTCCAGCGATGGAACGACACGCGTAGGTGTCGTCGTCGTTGCCGGTGTCAGCAGGAGAAAAGGAGTGTCGACCATGGCTTTCGCCCGAGCTATGCACTTCAGAGCCGTGCTTGCCACAACTGCACCACCAAGTTCGCCCACACAGTTCTGATTTCACCAAGCATCCACCATGGCTGACTTCAAATCTGCTTGGAAAACCTGCAGCCACGGTGATGCCTCCAACGTTGCTTCAGCACGGAGGCCACCATCAAGCTCCCCGGCTACCCCTGTTCTGTCAACTGCCAACCACTGTCTCCACCACCTACCATCGGGGACGCCGTCGACACCAACGGTAGCCGCCAACGCCAATCACAACTCCGGATCCGGCCATCAACACCGAATCCGTCCAACTGCTATCGGGGACCACTCCCCAGTCGCCCTTCCCTTCCACCGGTGTCCGTCGTCATCACATCACGCACCACCATCCGTGCACCCACCGTAGCAACACGGCCAACGAGGTGCGCCACCACTGCTGCACACCGGTCGTCGAGTTGCTGCACACCACCGGCAAGAACCGGTCGTCGTGACCCCGGATCCACCACCGGAGTCCGCCCACGCCATGACGCCGACGGGCCCCGGCTGCTGACTAGGAGCGCTGCGGAATATGAGTATTCCGCTGTTACCGCCCCGCGACCTCTCGTGTCGTCCTTCACTTCGGTCGGATCTGGCCGTCCTGGCGTGGAGGTCGCCCGCGCCATGGCGCAACCGGACCTTGACGGCTGGCCAGGGGCACCGCGAGGATAGAGCGCCCCGCCGCCGCCATCGTGGAGGCTGGGGAGGGAGGAGAGGGGAGGGTGACGGTGACGGCCCACCTAGGGTTCTGCCCGTGCCATCCGAGAGGGGCGACGCAAGGGACGAAGTCGTTCTTTTCTTCAGCCCGGTTTTTTTTTGCCACACTGCTCCCAGGTACTCATTCATATTATTTTAAAATAGAATATCTTTCATTTGCACAAGAAAAAGACATCCAGCAAGAATGCTTCGCAATATATATATACATGAACCAAGAATATTGTGAATGCCGGCGTACGAATCTGCAGCTCGGCTCCATCGTCGGGACAAAAGCTACGGCTTTTTTTGTGTGAGCCGTGCACACGACGACAGCCTCGCATTCATTCGTTCACGGCCGCACGCCCGGAGCGCCCGGATAAATGGAGCTCGGCTCGGCACGACGAGGGCGAGGCCTGCCGGTGCCCACCCTCTTTGTCTCCTTTCTACTAGCTGCTACGAGCCTAGCTACGCCGACGTCCCGCGCACCCAGAAATCTGCAAGATCAGCAGCTTCAGATGGATTTGTTCGTGCTTGGAAGCCAGTAGCCAGCTACGTGATCCATGACGCGATAAACGCATGCATGCATAGGGATTGAATCGCCTGGCGTCGCGGTGTGGGATGGCGACCGGCGCTGCAACCTGCCACACATGGATTTTCTTTCTTGGCGGTTACTGTTTTACGTGCTTGCTGCTGTGTCTCTGTGGCTGGCATATCGGATGGGATGGGATGCAACCACGGCGTCTGGATCTCTGATGGACAGTCCTTCTAGACGAAGCGTCACGGGTCTAGCTTCTAGAAGGCCCTGCCTCGTTCACATGCTGTTCATGTCTATGAAGGACAGACATGGTGCCGCGAGGAGACTGCAGCAGAGGGCCAAGATTAATTGGTCCACTCCAGCGGATCTGTACTTTTCGGTGCATGAGCTGTTGGGCTGCGCGTGGTTGTCGAGTGTGTCGTGCGTTGTACCTTGTATGTAATCCGATCATTGTTTTACTTCTTAGCATAAGGATTTATAGTCCTCTTGCGTACACGATAAAGAAAAATATATTGTCCAGGTCCATAACGTAAGCAGTTTCTGCTTCTTTACCGTTCCTAGCCTAGGCCTGTGAAAAGATCCATTAAAATAAGTTTTTTGTTCCAAAAAACAGGTAGTCGTTTTCTAAAACTAGTGACCAGTAGTTTAAAGATATTTTTGTAATTTCACCAATAAAATAGAGTTATCTTTTTCATAAAATATAATTTTGAGATATGAACCATATGATTTTATTTTGAAGAATAATATTGAAACATTATTAACATAGAAGATTAATTATTAGATTACTAATTTTCATTTACATTGTAACAAAAGTAAAGATTAATCATGATAAATCTATCGCTTTGACGGTGCCACTCTGAGCATGGTAAAATACTGGCCAATAGTTATGTATTTCTAGTATCAGATCTGTACCGTTGGATCAAACTACTGGCCAGTATATTAGACCGAAAAGCTCTTAAATTAAGTAATGTGTGTGTGTTTGTGCACAAGAAGTTCAGTTCCTTATGCAGAAGTGCATGAACGCCGCCACAAGTGCGCCAGCCTTCAGCTTGACGCTCCACGGGATGCCATAGCTTCCCTTGCCTACGAGTCCTCTCATAAACGGCCAGAAGCACAGCAACAGCCAGCCACAACACACGAACTCCCCAACGCCTGGGCCTTCTACCGTGCCGAAGACCACTCTCCATGCTCCAATAGAAATCGCGGCAATGGTCACGATTGTGAGTGCTGTAGGAGGTATGAAAACCGGCGATGAATCGAAGGTGAACCGCCCCGGGTCAGCGTTGTCATCTTCGTCAGATGCGGTCTTGTCCTTGCGGGTGACCTCGAACACCGTCTCCGAGAGACCCAAGGTTTTGAGGAGCACGGTGAGGAACGCGAGGAGCCAGGCCGAGGACGACGTGATCCGCTGCATCCTGTGGTTGTTCCACCAGGCACGGGCCGAGACCCGGCAATCCATGTACTCCATGAAGGTGTATATGTTGAAAAACAGGAAAAGGGCTAGAGGGATTCCAAAGCCAGGTTCAGATGCCTACACGGAGTAGAAAAGTTGAGGTGAGAGATACAAAATAATGATATGAAATAATAAGACTCAAAATTTCGATGGTGGAAGGTAAGAACCTTTGGCAAAAAGGCCTGGTTTGCAAGGAGGCAGTAAGGCCCTAGCAGTGCATAACACAACTCAAAGACTGACCTCACCGGCCATACGTCCATGATCAGATAAGCAAGACACTGCCGGAAGTCCAGATGCTTGAATATACAGAGAAGGATTGGATTGTTCCAGCTGATGAGTATCTCGAAAAGGCCTGTTGCCCATCTCTTGTACTGGGTTAGGCTTGCAGGTCCCCCGGTTGGTGCGCTGCCCAGGAACGCTGGCGGGTCGGGGTTCAAGAACACTGACCTCCAGCCAGCAGCATGAATCCGTTGCCCGGTGAGAATATCTTCAGTCATCGATCCGTAAACCCAGCCAACCTGGAAGTACATGGAGCTGTAGCAAATTCTGCAAAATGCATATACCAGTTTACTGTAGCGGAACCTGCAAATGGCAGTACTGGCATACCTCCTGACCCCAACAAGTGCCTGTTTCGTAGTTGCAGGTGGATACTTCTTTCGCCGCTTCGATGCGACTTTGTAAATCCACTGCTTGTGCTGCGAGGATGTCTCCAGAAATGGTGCTGCGAGCGGATTCAGTCAAGTCATTTGAAGTGCCAAACTTCATTTGCAGTTCCTTGTAAGATGGCGATCCTGACAAAGTACAACACTGGTTGTAAGCGTACAAAACTTAATTGTCAAAATTTTATCTTCTTCCGGGTCCTGACAATCGCAAGTTTGGACTAAGATTTCACCTTTCATATTTTTAGATTTACCGTTGACTGAATCTGGTGGTACGCCGTAAATAACTTTTCTTCGGTGAAAGCAGCCCGTCCCACCGTAAAACATGCCTTGCAGCCCGGCAATTCCCCATCCGAGTTTCTGATTTCACCAGTACGGAAAAAGATTGTTAGCAACATTTAGTGTATTTGCCAGCACAGAAAACGAGTGTGCTCATCTCGCACCTGAAATATAACCACCATCTGGTTCCCGAAGGGGTCATCCTTGAGACCGCCATAGAACTTCTGCGGCGACTGAACGAACCCGCTGTGGACCTCGTCGTCGAACCCAAGCAAGAGGCACATGGCGTGGAGGACGACCTGCGGGTTGTTCGCAAACATGTCGCAGTCCACGTTCAACATGATCGGAGCATTGGTGAGCACCGCGGACACCCTTGTCTGCGCAAGGACGAAGCGGTTAGTCTGAACCCCTGTGTCACTGAATTGTAAGTACTAACTGTTTATCGGTCTATCGGAACACTGACCAGGACATTCATGGCCCCGGCCTTGAAGTGGTGGTGGTGTTTGGGGCTCTTTTCCCTTGATACGTACACGAGACTTGGCAACACCTCTTCTGCTGCCTTGCTCCTGCTGCTGTTGTCCCACAGGACCTGGACTCACTCGTCGTCACCCAAAGTAAACGTTGTGTTAATATACTGCAAATATTTCTGAACTCTCACTATATATAGCCAAGAAAGCCCCATGTGCCACAGATATTTATACAGCAATCGTGTTACTTGTGTACCTTAATTATCGTCGGATGGTTTCCGCGCTGGGCACCCAAGAACTCGGCGAACTCACCGCCGCGCCGGACCAGCGAGTCCTCGGTGGCGTTCTCGATCCGGCCGACCAGCTTTTCATACTCGCTCTGCAGGGAACACAGAGAAAAAACATGTCCGATGGAGAGAACACACAACCGGAAAACTGTGCAACTGACGTGTTATGTGAAGATGATGTTCGTCGTTTGCAAAGAAACAGTAGCCAGGTGACGGCTGACCTTCATGGATGCCCACTCGCGCAAGAACTCGTCGTCGGCCGCACCGCGCTCCGGCCCGGAGGAGGAGAAGTAGACGAAAGGAGCCCTGACCTTGACGTCGCGCCTCTTGCAGAACGGCACCCAGAGCCTGGCGAACCCCTCGGCCTCGCGCAGCGCGTAGAAGGTCACCGGCGAGCAGCCGTCGTCGGAGACGTAGCACGCCAGCTTGCCCGCCGGGTACTCCACGGCGAGCAGCGAGAGCACCGTGTTCACGGTCACCAGCGGCGGCTCCAGCTTCGGGTCCGCCGTCGTCACGAACATGTCCACCGCCGGCAGCTCGTCCATCCTACCGACCGAATCAGTCAATGCTCAGTACGGTACAACAAAATCCAAGAAGACAAAAGACGGTAAAATTACTACTAGCTAGCTAGACGCCACTTTGCATACGCGTCTTGTGTAAGCAGAAGACACGCGGCCGGCAGCTCGCCGAGGTGAACGGATGAGCCGGTGAACAGAGCGCGTCCGGAGCTGGTACCTTTCGGCGAGGCGTTCCGGGAACGTGTCGAAGCGGACGGGGTTCCACTTGCCGTTCATGTTGAGGAGCCACACGACCGTGAACCACGCCTCGCAGACGAGCGCGACGAGCCAGCACCACCGCGGCGGCGGCGCGCCGTCGTCGTCGTCGCTGCCCAGCACCGCGGCGGCGCGACTGGCGACGAGGGCGAGGAGCAGGGACAGGACCACCAGGTCGGCAAGCTTCCACACCGTGCGGCGGAGGGGGACCCTCTCCTGCAGCTTCGTCCTGGCGCTCGCCGCCATGGTTGGGGAGACTTGGCCAATCAAAGCAACTTCGCACCCGGGAACATACAAGCTTCCAAGCAAAGACAGGCCACTTGTTAGCTAGCACTGCGTATTTGTAGCTCCATTTGTCAGTGCCGTATCCTTTCCAACATTCAGATTTTCCTCTGCTACGTGTAGTAATAATTTAGATACTGAGACACGGTGTTTCTGAGAAGCATCTTTTTTATACACTAGATTGCGCTACGCGACACTGCAATTGCGCGAAATCTACGTCGAGGCTCCAGAAATGTTGTGCGACGGCTTGACTTTGGCAGTGACCTCGCGACGAGAGATAAGGGCGTCGCCCTCCATCACAACAAAATCTAAGTTTTTTGTGACGGCTGGAATTGGAGAGTCCAAGAGGGCTTCTCATTCATTCGCGACCCGGCCACGGGGACCGGCGATGTGGAGACGTGCGTAGTGTGGTCGTGCACCACCCGATTGGTTGCGCGGCAACGGTCATGGGCGAGTGAGCAGAGTTTGGATCTGGCAGCATCGGCCGCGCGTATCCTGCATGATCCCTCGCGATAAGTACACGCATGGACAGATCCTTGGCGACGGCGACGGGCGCCGTAGTAGCCTCGTCTACCCGTGCTCACCTTGAGCTGACGCCCGCTGTGACTTTCTTGTTTGGAACTGTTCGTGGCTGGAATGGCAGAGGATGTCCTCTGCTTCAACTGCGACTCCTGACCTTTACCTGAGTGGATTGGAGCGTTCTGGTCATCTTTAAATTGTTTTTATAGAAGTTTTGCATACTCCCTTCCTTACTAAATTGTTGTCGCCATTGACTATTTTCGCGACGTTTGACCATTCGTCTTATTCAAAAAATTTCTTCAAACACAAAAAGTTATATGTTATATTTCAAGTTTCTTTAGTGATAAAACACATTCTAACAAAATATATGATATTTCTTAAACTTTTTTGAATAAGACGAATGGTCAAACATAACAAAAAAGTCAACGGCGACAACAATTTAGTAAGGAAGTAGTACATATTACCTAGCCATTACTGGTTGTACCATCAGTGATACAAACACATAGAGCTGACTTGTGTTCGCTAGATTATGAAGCAGCTTAAGGAGGAGCTTACGCTATCATAAGCCGTAAACTATACCAATTCGGTTGAACAGAAAATTGCGTACTGCAATAAACACTCATAAGTACTTTGACCTTTTGCACTAGTTAGGTAAAGCTAGCAAAATCTTGACTTTTAATATTATGCACTCATGAGCAGTTTTGTTAAACGGTTTGATTGCTTATGCAGAAACAATCATTTAGATTAGTTATACAAACAGTTTTTACATAATCTGAAATATAAGTAATTTTGAGCATAAGCATAAGCTCGGCCAACACACTGTAAGCATTTAAATGTTTATCGGCTCAAGGGGGTTGATTTAATAACTATTGTGATACATGGTTGTCTCTTTATCCTTTTTAAATTGTATCATGACTCATAAGTTTTTATGGAGAAAGCATTTATCTCAATCTCGGTGAAACTCTGAATAAAGTATCCAAAAAAACATTTTGACAGGTTCGTTTATCTCGGTTATTCATTTGAAAAATAAAATAGAAGCGGATGGTGAGCTCATCGGAAAGGAAGCACGAGATTTGAACCTGCCTTCTTAAGTTCTTATCACGGGCCATCAGCCTTGGGCAAAGGCCCTGTTTATACTTGCCAGGTGATGATGTATGGGCCCAATGGTTGGCCCGGCCCAAATATCAGACTTGCTGCTGCTGCTGCACAAGCTGAAAGCATGGCGCAAAGAAAAGAGAATGGTGACACTAACCCAACACAACACACGGGGGAAAACATCTAGTAGAATCTAGATGGAACCTGGCAGATACAAATTACAATCCTGTTTTACCAAGTATTAAACTGCTTAAACAAGCATTCTTTCTATTCCCAACAACAGTGAAGGGGTCAAATAATGCCGCTCGTGATCTATTTAGGCCCTGTTCGTTTCTCGTCCTCTAAACATTATACCCATCACATCAAAGAGAATCTTACTTATTTAGTAGATCTTTTATTAATTTAATGACAAAACCTATGTCACGACCCCCTCTCTAATTTACGAGACGAATCTAATGATCCTAATTAATCTATGTTTTGCTACGGTGATGCTACAGTAAACATCTTCTAATAACATCATAATTACCCTCGTTGGATTCGTCTCGTGAATTAGATAGGAGGGTCTGCAATTAGTTTCGAGATTAGACTTTATTTAAGATCTCCAAAATAATAAAATTCTCTTTGATTTGACTCTCTAAAAATTATATACCTGCAAACGAACACACTCTACAAGTACAATGCTTGCAAGTGGCGTGGCAGGCACAAGCAGCCAGGTCATTCACCAGAAAATATAAGAACGCAGGTCTCGAGATAAGGACACTTTTGTCCGATACTCCATGTGAGATCCTTTTCACGTCACTCTCTTGAACCAAGCACCTCCCTCCCAACAGTGCCCATTCAACAACAACGAAAACTGAGGTGCCCATCCAGTGATGATGACGCGGCAAGCGGAGACTGGTGCAGCGAAATGCTAGCCACAGAAAATGACCTTATTCGGAGGCTCGATAATTTGTGGAAATAATAGAAATCATGTTTCTCCTGTGGCTCCTCCAGGTCCTTCTGTATTTACGCCTTGGCACCTTCTTGATACAGTATTGCGTTTTCTTGAGAAGTGGAGAAGGAAGGATGGTTTGTGGAAAGACCGTGAAAGCTATACTTTCTGATTCTGTAGGGGCTGCTTTTGACCGTGACACGGGTTCATGGTTGTATTAAGTTGTACTATGTGGATAAAGTAGTACAGATGATGAGGACTGTGTTTGTGTAAACAATGACGACACGCGGCAATGGTCCTGACTTATGACTGCCTGAGCCGGTACGCCGTTTACTGCAATAGATAGTGATCGTGGTTATCCTTTTGGTTTTAGCTGTTGTTCCTTGTTGGGCATTCATTTTCATTCTAAATCATCCATCTTATAATGGTCGATTAGAATAAAAATACCCCAAACAGAAATGCACTAGTTTATAATGTTTTGGAAATGAAAAAATAATAATAAAATTATAACACTATGTGGAGTAACTCTTAGCCACAAGACAAGAACGCATTATGCTAAATCCGTAGACAACGTAGCACGAGATAATGTCCTAAATTTTGTTTACATTTGAAATGAAAATAAAAGTTGACCTTTTGTTATACCAGTTGAGTAATGCAACAGATGTTGAAATCTTTGCATGCCACCACGATAGATAAGTACTCCCTTCAGCCTAATATTCTTTGACGTTGAATAGAAGAAAAATCAAACCGTAATACTAAATAGAGTACAGACACAACTTTAGAAAATTTCTTTGTGGCACCATGTTAGGCATTTTTTTCTCGAAACGCAGGAGAGCTGCGCTTCATTGTATTAAGGAGAAGACGGGATAAGAACCCGTAACGGTCCAAACAAACCCACAAACACAACAACACATACAAGCGCACACACACACCAACAACCACACGACGCGAACAGCTAAAAGGCAAGGAGCTAATCCAGATCGGCGCCCTCAAGAAGGTCATGACGTTTGTGCGTCATCGCCACCCGATCCGACCAGCCGGGTCCGAGCTTTCGCCCGTAGAAGATAGAGAACCGCCCTCGACGACGCCTTCGACAAGGAGAACGAAACCCTAGGGCATCGTCGTCGCCGGCATGATGACCATGCAGGATTTCTCCCGGTGCAAGTAGGTTCTCCATCCCCGAGATCAGCTCATTGCCGTAGGCCGGGAGTCGCATCGGTCGCCGTCACACCGCGCCCGCCGCCCCACCGATGCTCGCAGCGTCGAGAACGCGCGAGCCCCCGTCCCAAACCCCTCGGCGCACCGCCGTCGCGTGCTGCAACTCATGCGCGCCGGCCGCACCGGACCGTCTCGCGCCATCATGCCAATCTCTCGTCGTCGCCACCGTCTTCGCCGTCGCCGCTTGTGCCGCCACCGCCGTCGTCGTGTACCACGCACGACCGGCGCATTACCGCGCGGACCCGCCGAGTCGTGGCGGGCGAAAGCTGCTTGGGGTTCCTCTCACGACGCGCCATCGACCTCTCGTCGCTTCGGGCACGCACGGAAACCAGCCGTTGCCGGGCACGTCGGCCTTGGAACCGACCGGCGCGGACCCTCGCGGCACGCCGCCGGCGGCGCCCTTCAATCCGCTAGGTTCAAGGCCTCCTGTGGTAGCGCCGGGCTGCCGGCCGCCGCCGCGCCTCCGCTTGCGCCACGCCGCCACCGGGCACCGGATCCGCAGGGCACAAGGTCGCTCTCGGCTCGCGCATCCCGAAGGGCGTCGCCGCGGCCACCGAGGGCCGGCGCCACACCTCCGAGAGCGCCGCCGCCGGCGCGTCCTCCTCTCCCCGGATCCGGCCTCGCAGGCACCGGATCCGGCCGGACGAGGTCCCACGTTGCCGCGCCGTCGCTAGCCGCGCGGGGGCGCCGCGGCCACCGCGGGCCGGCGCCGCGCCTCCGAGAGCGCCGCCGCCGGCGCGTCTCCCCGGATCCGGCCCCTCGAGCACCGGATCCGGCCGGGTCGGAGCTCCTCGTCGCCGCGCCGTCGCTAACCGCGCGGGGGTGTGGGGTGGGGGTTGGTGGGGGGCTGCGGTGGAGGAAGTAAGGACCCGCCGCCGCCTTCCTCGCGGCCGCGTAGCGAAGCCCACGGACCGCTCGGGCGGCGGCGAGCGGGGAGGAGAGAGCGGCCGAGGGTCCGGTGGCGCTAGGGTTGGGCCGCCGCCCGTGTCGCCCGCCTCGGGAGCGACGCGGGGGCCGAGGGTTAAACGTGCCTGAGCGTCTGACACTTGTGAGGAAACGTACACCATGTTAGGCATAAAAGGGAATTGTCAATTGTGTGCTCTTTTCTTAACTTCTTTCCGCAGCGACTTTAAAGTCCTTCTACGTAGCTAGTACATCCAATTTACTTTTTTTATAAAAAAGGCAGCTCAAAAGAGGAGCATTTCCCGACACACAAAAGCTCTGTTAAATTAAATATTGAAGATTAATTTAAAAAGGTATCTACAACGGAACCTAAAAATCTCTTCTAATATTTTAGTTCACTCTAAATTCAATACAAACAGATAAAAAATTGGACGTTCTAATCCTCCTCCTCCTAAGAGAAGTAACATTCTTTTTTTCCACGTACTGGTGAGCTCGCTATCAGAGAGGTCCAGTAGTGGCCGCGGATGCGGGGAATCAGTGGCCATGGCTGCTATATCCAAGAAGATTCCTGCAGCCCAGAACGAAAGGGCCATGCATTTGTCCAGCGACACAAGCCGCCACCCACCAACCGCCACTTGGCGCTCTCATCGTGGACAACTGTGTTGGACCAACCACTGAGCGGTGGGCCAGTCCTACTTCTGGTCCAACATGTCATTTAGCGAGTTGGTTTCACATGCTACCGTTTGCGTGGGTGCAAAAACAATTGGAGGAGAAGAAAAAGGCAAAAAGTGCACAAAGATAGCGTCCAAAAAGGGTCAGAAGGATGCTGATCAGAAACGGAAATTGGAGAGGTGTTGGATTTTCCAATTTAGTCCTAAACCTACCATGCAAAATCCATAGTAATCCAAGTGACTTGCTCACAAGTTTAAATATTTTTCCATGGCTTTGCTCACTGTATAGATCATTCTGATGAAACATACTTGTAAAAAAATGGAAGTAGCAAGAAAAATATCACATTCATGCTAGGGAACATTTTTGGATAGGGATCAAAATGATTTGTGAAAAGCTACAAATAATTGTGACCATACATGATGGATGAATCTTAAGAGCTTAAAGTTGAAAGCAACTTAAAGAAAAGGCGAACCAAAATGTAAACCATATGTAATTTTTAATGTAATAGTAAATTTAATTCACATGCTTAGGTTGTGAAATCATAAAAGATATTTCTATTTTTTTGTATTGTAACATTTGTATGGATATACTTTTTTTGAGGAATCTGTATGGATATACTTAACATTAATTTGTATATTTGTATGGATCTTCTCTTATTAATCACTATGTTACCTCTTTGTTGATTGGTCCTTTTTTTTTTGCTACCGTGTGTCTCCTGGTCACCCATGTCATGATCTCGACACTAGCCAAATGTACCATCACCACCATATTTGGGTTAGCCTCCATCTTGACCTAAAAAACACCAAAGTTGAACATGCTAGTATGTTTAAAGGAACATAATATGTAGAAATAGGAACATGCATGAACTTGTGTATGGGACTCCTTAATCTTTAAATAAAGCTCTCTTTTATCGCAAAAAATAAGTAGGAACATGCGTGATATACTTTTTTCAGTCTACAAGTTCAAATTTCATGGTATTTGGTAGATTCAAAATTATACCAAAATTAATTATAAACACTTTTGGTGATATGCACATTTTATCTACGCAATGCAACTTATTAGGTTCGCATCATACTATCAACTATCACACCATCGAGAATCCTATTTGGAACTCAGTATAATTTTCTGAAATTACAATGCTTGATTGATCACTCATTAACACAATATCTTTGTAGCCCAAAGCTGCGCCCTACAATATTATTGTGGATGGCACTAACTACATCGTTTGATGACACAGGTAAAAGCAGCATGAGAAGATTAGTGAATTTTGCCTATCAACACCAAATGCTAAGTGTAACAATGGATTAAACATCAATTTGTATATATAATTGTAATTGTTCTATCCAGTTATTCAACGCTTATATTAATACAGATGTCTAGGAGATCTAATACCAAATGTTGCTCAACAGGGGCATCCATGTCATTGCTATTTACCTGTGGTGCACACCTGCAACCCCTCTAACGTATATATAGCGCCCAGCTCCCGGCCAAACTTCCAATTTCCAATCCAGCCCTCCCGTGTCTGTCTCCTGCCTCCTCCGCCTCCAATTGTCTCCTCCCGCCCGCCTCCTTCCCCTCCCCTTCCGGCGAAGCCTCTGCCGCTCCTCCTCAGCCGAGTAAACCCTAGGAGGACCACACGCCCGGAGGCTACGATGGCGGGGACGTCGGCGCCGTCCGCGAGCGCCGACGCCAGCGCTAACGGCTCCCACACGGAGGCGGAGGCTCCGGTGGGGGCGCCCACCAACCCCATGGCGACGGCGCTGCTCACCGATCAGTACCAGTTCTCCATGGCCTACGCATACTGGAAGGCCGGAAAGCACGCCGACCAAGCCGTGTGAGCGTCCCTTCTCACTCTCATCTACTACCTTCCCTCCTCTGTTTCTCTGTTATTGGGAGGCGGCGATCTGGTGCGCAGGGTGATGCGTTGGGTGATCCGTGTTAGTTAAGTTTTGCGGGATGGGCAGCGACTCAGGACTTTTGTGCTGATGCTTGGGTCCATCCTTCCTGCTTTGCTCCCGCTGCGGTTGTTAATGTGATGCTCTCCTTTTCCGTTTTCACCAATGCGTTCGTTTTCTCGTATCCTACAAGTGACTATTTGGTATTTTTTAAAACCTTCCTCACTTGGGGGATTACCTTTGCTTGATATTTGTTTTTCTCAACCTCCCTGGTTTGGAAAGTTTTCTTGAAGGAGATTAAGTTTTTTTATTCTTTTACAGAGCAAAATTTACATCACAGCAGCGTCATTTAAAGCATCTCGATGTTTCAATATACTTGTAGCTGATTTTCTATATTTGTATATGTGATGTGCTAAATGGTTTCTTTGTAGAGAAAAATGGATTTGTTATTTGTTTGTGCTGTACTGCTTCTTGATTCGTATATACTGGCTTTTACGAAAGGTCCAAGAAATTAGGAGAATATTCTGGCTCTAGGATTTACTTTGGACTTGCAGTGGTAGCTTTTGTATATTGTTATGTGCTACGTACGGTATGACATAGATAAGTTTATAACTGCCAGGTTCCAAACCTATTTAGGAATATCAAGGCAAACAAAAAATAGTTGGGTGAAATTTTCAGAAAAGAGACAAAATTTGGATGAAGCTATCTGCTCTATGTTATCCTTCACAAATTTAATCATGGTTTCGAATTAGGGTATAATGTATCACTATTCCTTCATTAAGGGTTCACATATTATCATCACAATATGGACATGCTTTTTATAAGAAGTATAATAATAAATCTTTTGGTTTCTGCTGATTGAATGCTTTTTTTGTTCTTGAACAAGCTCCGTATAATTTGTTATAGAGGGGTTCCACATGTCTCTAAATAAAAATGACACTAAGTCAGATAGCTTCTTGTACTGTATGATTGGAGGGATGTGGATGTGCAAGTGGCAGTTCATGCTAGGCCATGACATAATCCAAAACCCAAATCAAGCCCATAGACCACGACAGAGAATATACTCCTAGATTATCTTTTCCTTGGATCATTCCTCCTTTTATATCTCAATAGTGAACTGTTATGGTTTGTGATACTTGTGGCAAATCTTTTCTGTAGTCCTTGTTTCTATTGTATTCTGATTTGATCTTTTTAGCAAATACAGACTTGTGAATGGAAAGAATGTGTTACAACGAACAGCACAGACAATATCAATCCCATGCTGATTGGTTTCCTTTCCTTTTTCACAGGTTTGATTTGTACTTTAGGAAAAATCCATTTGGTGGAGAATTCACTGTGTTTGCTGGCCTTGAAGAATGTGTTAAGTTTATTGCCAATTTTAAGTTCACAGAAGATGACATTTCTTTCCTGCGATCAGTCATGCCAATGTGTGAGGTACCATCTGAGCCATAATTACAATAGCCTCAATTTCCTAGGATGCCAATGTGGGAAGGGTGGCCCTGGTGCAGCGGTAGAGCCTTACTGCCTGTGACTAGAAGGTCTAGGGTTCGAGCCCCAACCTCTGCACATTACACAATGTGCGGGTAAGGCTGTTTGCTGACACCCTTCCCCAGACCCCGTGCAGTGCAGGAGCCTACGGCACTGGTTACGCCCCCTTTATATCGGCAATTGTTTCTTACAAAATCTGCTAGGCATGATATGGTAGAAGCCAGAAGGAAGGACTAATTTAAAACTTCAATCCTCCTTTGTATTTTTTTCTGCACCCATCTAATAACATTTCAAAGTAAAATGCCCATTCTTATACTTTCTGTTACGTATATATGAGCTGGATTTACTTGGGGCGAAACATAGTAGCAGTGGTCCTCCTTGGACACATCTTTCTTCAGTGAACTTCATTAAAAAAAATCCTCATTTGGTTGTTATTTGTGATAAATGCTATTTACTGATGTACTCTGCAATTTCTAGGGTGCATTCTTTGA
Organism: Chloris gayana; assembly: GCA_031894775.1. Classification (NCBI taxonomy): domain Eukaryota; kingdom Viridiplantae; phylum Streptophyta; class Magnoliopsida; order Poales; family Poaceae; genus Chloris; species Chloris gayana. The sequence goes on from JAUNZO010002323.1 coordinate 26,136, forward strand.
TTATCTCAGGGGAATTGATTGCTCTGATGTTGAGGTGTACGCCATTCCTGAGGGCTCAGTGGTGTTTCCAAAAGTTCCCTTGATTCGAGTTGAGGGTCCAGTTGCTGTAAGTACAAAGTCCTTACCTGTTGCTGTTCTAGTACACATTGATCTTAATTCTCAAAGCCTTTGTTTAGGGAATATTATTTTATTAAAGCATTCATAACAATTTTGAATCCTTTGTATAGTAATGTGCAATTTGTTATAATTACAAGGTGGTACAACTGCTTGAGACTCCATTTGTAAATCTCATTAACTATGCCTCTCTGGTAACCACCAATGCTGCACGACACCGTCATGTTGCTGGAAAGTCAAAGGTCCTGTTGGAATTTGGTCTCAGACGAGCTCAGGTGTGATCTTCTACTGTTCCTTTTCAACCATCTTATACCTCTTCTATTGTATACAGGTTTATATTTCCATGTATTAACTGTGGATTTTAATGGCAGGGACCTGATGGTGCAATAAGTGCCTCCAAGTATTGTTTCATGGGAGGTTTTGATGCAACCAGGTGGATTCTTTCACTTCTAACATTTTTCATTCAAAGCAAGGGTGTGTTTGTATGCATTTCACTTTGTAAGACTCTACTATGAATGATGCTTTCTTTACCTAGCCCAGTACTTGCTGAAATGATTATTTTTCTCCCCCAAAGTGTTTACCATCTGTATTATTGGTTGTCTTCTTTTTGTTTCAGTAATGTGTTAGCTGGAAATCTGTTTGGCATACCACTTCGTGGAACTCATTCCCATGCTTTTGTAAGCTCATATATGGTCAGTGAACAATCCTTCCTGTTACTAATAACAAATGGTTTCACAAGTGCAGTATTCTTTTCTGTGTCAAATCTTTCTTTGTTTCTGTGCATATTGCAGTTGCATTGGCCTAGCAAAACCATCACTTTTGACTATATCGGTCACTGACCCTGCCGTAGTTTCATGATTTATTATGTTGAGAAATGCCATTTCTCTGTCTCCACTCTAGCACTGTGAACTTGAAATCCTGGTGAATCCTCTTGTCCATTGGTCCAAGGTTTTGATGGATGTTTGATTTCTATATTCCTGCAGTTGCATGCTCTATTTTTCATTACCAGGGCAGATTTCACAGCTGCTCCTTTCTATTGAAACCTGACTGAAAACATGTATGCAACTGTTCTTTGAATGTAGCAACTTTATGTGTTATGTGTTGGATGCTCTGGTGCCCTTGCAGTAACATGTACATAAAATCATCCTTTGACATCTTTTACATTACGGAACTTCACCATTCCTTTTTGTGTCGTTTCTGCTATTTAGTCATTGCCTGAGTAGCAGCCCCTTGAACCATTCCAGAGTCTTGATGATATCCCAGACAAGTCCCTCAAGAGCAACGATGGTTCAAGAGTCTGCACGGACTTCATTAGTTTGGTGAAAGACTGGCTTCAAAAGATTCAGGTATAATGGAATCTTGTTGCAGTGCTTTTATCTGTTAGGTGCCTTATCCATTTCTGGTTGGTTTTCAGGTCGCAGATTCATCATATGGTGTGTTTGGTGAGACAAATCAAAGTGAGCTTGCAGCATTTGCATCCTATGCATTGGCTTTTCCAAGCAACTTTCTAGCTCTTGTGGACACATATGATGTGAGTTGTTGGAACTTACAGCTGTTGTTGTATTTACTGTTTCAATATTCATAATTTTGAGTGGAGAGTAGGTCTAAACCTTATTGTAGTACTTTGTCAATACTTTGTTGTGGAAGTTGTTATGTTGTCTTTGTAAAATGCTCTTCCTTCCTTGATGATGGACTTGGCATCTTTTGCTTAGCTGTCAAACTGATTGTCAGCAAACTTCGAACATAGACATGTTTAGACTTCTCTACTGTTATTTAGGTTTGATAGATAGTATTGATATGTGTCCTAAACACTGCACAAATGTTGTTTTCACCATTATGCTAAATGCTATCAACCAGTCACCTACCCACAAACCTTTGTCAATTATTAGCTGCGTACATGCCTATGTTGAAATTCGTACAAAAATTAACACTGGATAAGCGACATCCCAGTTCTCTGTTCTATCGTTTTACACTCTTCACTCGTAGGCAACTTATTTATGCTAATCTGTGATCCTGCATTCTCCAAGTGTGATTTTGTTATGTTTGCATTTCAGGTTATGCGAAGTGGAATTCCAAACTTCTGTGCAGTGGCTTTAGCACTCCATGACTTAGGGTATGTCAAACCCTACCTGTTCAGCTCATTGCTTCTTCAATGGGCAAACTATCTGAATGAGAGCTTATAGCTTATTACCAGAAAAATGCTTTTCTCTAGAAAATATAAAAATGTAATTAAACTTCATCACTAAAAAGGTCACCCCATAGGTTTTTCTTTTCTGTCTAACCTCACAGCAAATCTGTTCTTATTAAATTACACCTTATAAAGATTTTGAGTTATAATGGTCTTCATTTTATAAGAGAATATATAATGTCCTGGTACCTTGATTCCTTCATGTTTTGCTTTCACATTATTTTTCATCTATTTATTTATTTAGTAAATCCTATTGAGATAAGAAATTACTAGATCTTGACTCTTTTTATAAGGTTAGATAAATCACTTTTCATAAACATTCGTGCTAGGTACAAGGCATCAGGTATAAGATTGGATTCTGGTGATCTGGCTTATTTGTCTATTGAGGCCCGAAAAGTGTTTCGTGCAATAGAAAAGGACTTCAATGTACCCAGTTTTGGAAAGATGATCATTACTGCGAGCAATGACCTGAATGAGGAGACTATTGATGCCCTGAACAAACAGGTAATAAAATTACCTCACGTTGAGCTTACTATTTGTCAACACTGGTGAGGCTTCTGCTAAAAAAAACAGTGGTGAGGCTAGATTAAAATCCGAGGTGGTACCATGCAATGGACAAGTTAGATTTAAAGAACAAATTCATGGTCATAACAAGCTAATTAGCAGAGAGATTTTAATTTATCCTGGTGCCATCACCCATGTTTGTTATTACTTAATATTTTTTGCTTGGTAGCAGTATGTGTGATATCTATGTTGTTTGATGCATTTCCATGATTGCCTTCTGGAGTTGTGTTAGGGATATAGGTCTTCTTTTTCCTGATCAGTGGGTCAGCTCAAAAGTCTCTAAATGAACTAGATTTCCCCTCCAACTCATGAAGCTACTAGAGCAAATGAACTAGAGCCGTGACCCACAACAACCCATCTGCATCCCTAAGTTGTGTGCTAATGATAATGTGAACTTTGCATTTGAGTCCTTCCTGTTCTGATTTGATGTCTCCACTTTTTGTGCAGGGTCATGAGGTTGATGCCTTTGGAATTGGAACATATCTTGTAACATGTTACTCCCAGGCTGCTCTTGGCTGTGTCTTTAAGCTGGTTGAGATAAATAGTAAACCTCGTATAAAACTTTCAGAGGATGTTGCAAAAGTATGTCTAATATATGGCCTCTATCTTTAATAATTGATCTTCAGTTTTACCAACAATTTTGTGATATGTTTCAGGTTTCCATTCCATGCAAAAAACGATGTTTTAGGTTGTACGGGAAAGAAGGCTACCCTCTGGTAGACATAATGATTCGTGAAAATGAACCAACGCCTAAGGTACACTGCGTCTCTGTTCACATGTGAGGTTTTAAATTTGGCACTAGATTTTCCCAATTGTCGAATTAAAGCATTGTCATGTTATAATGGATTGTAGATGACATAATAGTGGAGTATATCAGACTTCCTATCTGTGTTATGCAACATTGCTGTATATTTTTTTGTTACAGTAACCTCAAATGTTTGCATTTCCAGGCAGGAGAGCGAATACTCTGTCGCCATCCATTCATTGAATCCAAAAGGGCATATGTTGTTCCCCAGCATGTTGAGGAGCTTCTACAGTGCTATTGGCCTGGGAAATCAAGTACGGATATTACCCTTCTAGCACGAATTTCATCTGTTCTCATAAGCCTGTGACTAATTTCCCAAAGTTAGTGATTGAAAACGGTGTAATCTGCATCAATATCTGATTATCTTTCAAAATAAATAGGATATGTTTCACACTACATTTTTAAGCAATAGCATATTTAAGATGACAGATAAGTGTGACACATATCTTGCATGAACCAGTTATTCCTAGAATTTTTAATGCTCAGTTGTTGGTTCTGCAGTATCCTTAAACAATAGTCACTTGAATCTCATCAACCCATATACGATAAATGGCTGATAACTTGAATCATAAAAGAATTGTAGACCATGGTTTCTTCCATTCAATATGCTCATTATCGTGTTATGGCTCAGTTACATTTGTGCTTGTTTTCCTGCAGATAAACCTAGATCAGAGCTGCCTTCTTTGAAGAAGATCAGAAGCCGCTGCATGCAACAGCTTGAAAAGCTTCGGCCAGATCACATCAGGCGGCTGAATCCAACACCTTACAAGGTTGTGTTTCACTTTTGTTCCCTAAATTTCCTTATCTTTCCATGCAACTACACATAACCTTGCAAACTTTTCACTTTGAGCAGGTGAGTGTGAGCGCAAAGCTGTATGATTTCATTCATTACCTGTGGTTGAACGAAGCCCCAGTAGGTGAATTACAGTAAATGGTCACAAAAATTTTGGGTCCTCTCAAAGGTATAGGCAGCAACTTTTATGGAGAAAAAATTGAGCTCTTTCATACACCGTCAGCTTATGACCCATCCTGTAGGATTTTGATCCTCGTTTTCATTTGTACAATCCAGTTGTTGGTATAGAGAGGTAGGTCTAAGCTACCTAAATTACACATCCCTTGATCGGTGGGATACTATATGTATACGCTATTATTATGAAAACAAAAAAAAACATCATACGGCGACTTCAGTCAATGTGAAAATAATGCCAAAAATTTTAGATCCTATGGTGTGTCTCTGCAGAACATTTATTTGCAGGTGATCGCCTCCAATGCGAAATAGTTTGTTTATTTAACAGGAACGAAGAGTGGTGCATTGGCAAAATTTGAATGCCTGAATAGGTGGTGTCATCTTTTTTTTTTTTTTTTTTTTTTTTTTGCCTGCTCCATGTGTTCTGTTTTGAGAGGAGTCCAGGCAAATGCAGTCAACAGAGCTAGCAGAAATGCTGATGTACTCGCCAACTAACATTGCATTATCACAGCGCAGTGAACACGTTGGTTCGCTGCTCTTGTGAAACCATTGAATCACGACAGTTCATGGAAAGAGATGGATTGATTACTTTAGTGTTCTGTTGGCACGGCATGGTTGTTTGCTCCGTTATGAGCACCTCCTGCCAAAAGAGTAAAAATAAAGTGTAGTGACGACTAACGAGTGATAACTGTGAATGCGATGCATGGTTCCTTAAATGTGCTTATTTGCATGGGAAAGCACTTCTTCCTTTACCGGAGAACTTGCAGAGCTGGGCACATAAATCTGTCGACATGTTGCTCTAAGGCTCTTTTATAATCCCACAATACTTTTTAGTCAATAAGAAAAAGGATTATTCTCTTCTTAATACAAAGACACAATTCTCTAGTGTTCGAGAAAAAAAAGGATTATGTATGCATAGAAGACTGAAAATATCTAAAAGGAGATCTAATGAAAAGGAATAGTAGACACCAACAAAGGATTGACTCACAACAATAAGTGAAAATGTCGGTTGTGGATACTTGCAAATGCCCTGTTTGGATCTATGGGTTAGAGTTACATTGGGTTAGTTTTGCCAACTCTAAACCTCAATCCTCCAAACAAGGTGGGTTAGATTGGGTTGGTTGCATTTAACCGGCCCAAAAGACTATAGAGGATGCTTATTGGGGTTAGTTATGTGAACCCCGCCCTCACCCGATCCACTCGATCCACCCGTGAGGCTCTCTACGACTCGTCCGACACCCCAATCACCTACGCCCCATCTCGATCCCCAATCCAGCGCTGCCCGACGCACCCATCGCCGCTCGATGCCCCATCATCGGCGCCCGATGCCCCCATCCGCCGTGCCCGATCTACGCGCCGCCGACGGCCAAATCCGCTCGACGCTCGCCACGAGCCGCCTCGTCGCCCAAGTCCGCGAGCTGCCCATCGCCGCCGTCCGCAACTGCCCATCACCCCCGTCCGAGAGCAACCGACACCACCGTCCACGAGCTGCCCGTCGTCGCCATCCACGAGCAGGCTGTCGCCCCCGTCCGCAGCAGGCCGTCGCCCCAATCCGCGACCTACCCGCCGCCCAGACACGGAGCCGATGGACGGAGATGGCTTTGAGGCTTGGGATTCGTAGCCTTCGGGAGCCAACCTTCCCGCCCACGCCGACCTGGACCTCAACTCGCAAGCGCCGTCGGAGGGATTTTCGGGGCTTGGCCTCTACGGCTCCTTCCTCTAGGGTGAGGTTGAGGAGTTCGTGCCTACTCGAGTCATCTCCAATGACCTCCTGAAATGATTGTCGCCTGTCTAACTCACCGTGTGCACGGTGGAGTTAGACGGGCGACAATCATTTTAGGAGGTCATTGGAGATAGTAAACGGGATATTTGACAAAGTCTTGACATGCCTCCTTAGGCTAGTAGAGGACATGATTGTACCCAAGGACCCAACATTTTTAGAGTTACACCCAAACTTGAAAATTTCTAGCATTTTGGCCACACTTCAACAATTGTATTGGAGCTATAGATGGGACACATGTGAAGGTTTTGGTGTCTAAGAGTAAGAGGGTACCATACTTAGAACCTGCACAATGAAACCGATCGAGAATATGCTTGTTGTTTGTGATTTCGACATGAGATTTACCTTTGTGTTGTCGGGATGGCCGGATTCAACACATGACATGAGAGTTTTCAAGGATGCAATAAGTACTTATCATCATAAATTTCCACATCCACCACCAAGTTTGTTACTTCAACTTTCTTGCAACAATTTTTATCCAATAACACTTGTTCATTTTAATATCATAGTGTGTCTACCTTTCACAATATGTTGGAAAGTATTATGTGGTTGATGCGAGGTACCCAAATCGGCCGAGACTATCTTTCACCATATAGATGTACAAGATACCAAGTCGAGCAATGGCAGAATGGACCACCACCACAAGGTATAAAAGAAACCTTCAACCATGCACATGCCAAAATTAGGAATGTTATAGATTGAGCTTTTGGAGTGTCGAAGATGAAATTTAGAATCTTGCTCAACATGCCAACATTTCTAGAGGACAGGCAAACTAGAATTATTGTTACTTGTATGGCTCTTCATAACTTCGTTCGAGAATACAAGATTGCGGATAGGGAATTTCATGCATGTTATGCGGATGAAAATTATAACCCAATGCATATTCCTCCTGCATCGCATGGCCACAAGATGAACCTCTTGTTCAACATTTCAACATGAATACATTCCGTGTTAAATTAGCTCAAGCTTTGTTTCATGGAGTATAATTTTTTAACTCTTTATTTGTTTGGACTACAGTATTTATGGTGTATGTTTGCGTAAGACCTTGTATGGAACTTGTATGAATAAATTAAATTTATCGTGTTTTAAATGCTTGGATCGAATGTTGATATGTTTCACTCATTTGTGAGGAGGCCACACAAGAGCCGGCCACACAAAATCTGACCGTAAAAGAGTCAAATGATTGCTAAAGTGGCTTTTTTGTCAATCTAACCCTATCATCCAAACACATCAAGAGTTGGAGTTAGTTCAATGGTTAGAGTTGGATGTACCTCTAACCGAGTTAGAGTCTCCAAACAAGGCCAAACCAAAGTATGTTTCATTATTTGTATTGAATATTTTTTTGTCAGTATTTGTTTTGAAATTGTATGATGACAAAATATATACTAGTTTTTAAAAACCGTATCATAAGCTTTGGCTAACGTAAACCTTTAAAGACAGAATTGGTCATGATTACAACGATTTAAAGTGAAAAATACGAGTTATTATTTGTTATTACTATAACCTATCGACGTTCGATGTGCTCTAAGACCGTACTTGGAAGAAATGAATCCACAACAACAACATGGGAAAAGCTGTTCTCCATGGTTTTCCCCAAGAAGAAAAAGGAAACAGTTTATCATGGAGACAAACGCCTGCAACCAGCAACCCTTATTCTGAAGAATGTAAGCTGTATCTTTCTTTATTTGCATATCGTACGTTACAGAAATTTGGTCGTATCACTGCGAGAAAAGATGAGAATCACGTGGCTGAGGTAGTTGCCGCGGGCAACTGAGAAACCACGGCGTTGTCGCGACAGCAGCCTCCAACCATGTACGGCACTTGGTTCGCTGTACGAACTGCTTGGGCAACGAGGAATCCTACTAGTAGAATATAGCTAGACGAGTTTCTTTTGCAACCCCAATCTTTCATGCGAAGTTGGAAAGAAGGGAGCTTTGTGTTAGCCACATTAATACCAGAGCAAAAACAAGAACTGACATAGCTAATAGAAACTTTAAATAAGTGCACTTTTATAAGCCATTTAGAACAACAAAAAAAGTAATGTGAATCTCGTTTTAGTAATCAACAAAACTTCCACACGACACCTAGTTGGGTTTAGTGAGAAAAATATATAGAAGGTGTTAAAAGGGCAATTTTTTTAACATCTTTCAACGATAACATTACTACCAATTGTTTTCCATATCTCTTGATTGTAGACTTAAGCACTGGTTGTTGAGATTAATTAAAGATTTCCTTCTCAAATTTTAATACTGCTCCGTTCCAAAATCATTATTGTTGTTGATTTTTTTTGTCATATCTGACTATATCTTCTCATTCATTTTTTTAAGAATATCAAATATTTTGTTGAAATATGGTTTACTATAAAGATTAAAATTACATATAATTTTGTATATTTAAATGAATACTTTAAATAAGATCATATGTAACAAAAAAATCAATAACACTTATAGTTTTAAAAAAGAGGGAGTATTATTTTACCCAGTCGGGACTCGGGTGCAACCGATTGAGGGTGTGTTCGTTTCCTGGGGTCTAAATTTTAGAGCTATCACATCAAAAAGAATCTTATTATTTAAGAGTATTAAATAAAGTTTAATTATAAAACAAATTACGGACCCCTACACTAAATTACGAGACGAATCTAATGATGTTAATTAAGTCGTAATTAGAAGACGATTACTCGTAGCATCACTTTAATAAAATATAGATTAATTAAGCTCATTAGATTCATCTCGAAAATTAGCACCAATCTATCAATAGGGTTTTGTCATTAAATTGATCGAAATATTAATAAATAATAAGATTCTCTTTGATGTGACAGATCTTAAATTTTAGAGTGAGGAAACGAACACACCCTGAAGCACGCAGCTCTATCTTGTGGCTGTATCACCAACAAAATATCTTGTATTTATTTATGAATGCGGTATTGACTTCTCTATCACCATAAAATACAATTTATGCACAGCTGCAACACACTGTCAGGCTGTCACTGCTCCTCCCACCGGTCCTCTAGTCCACTCCAAGCTCTCCTCCTCCCACACAAAGCTCTCTACCCTGAGCAATCACTTTTGTACTGGCCCTCTACATTTCTTCTTGATTTGGGATGTGATTGGCTTCTAATGATCACCACCAACCACCCGGCCACACCTCACCACCACCCTCCTCCCCATCCTCATCAGAATCCAAGCTTATACCAGAGCTAAATTAACCACCCCTCACTCCTCACTCCCTCTTAATAATCCAGTCTCTGCCCCCACATTGTCCACAAATCCAACCTTTTGGGCCCAATCACCCTGCAAATCCACCTTTTTCATCACTCCATCCTGTCCTAAATCCCCTCCCCTCCAAAGTCCTACCTTTCCCACTGCGCCCTCTGTTGAAATCCAGAGATTCTTGGCAACTTTGATTGGTCATTTGTTTGTTCCCTGCAAAAATTCAGCCTTGCTGCGCCGAATTCCCTGCAGAAACTCAAGTCTTTGGCCATCTTTTATTGTAAAACTCCATGTTTTAGAGCCCAATTCTGGTAGGAATCCAGGGAGATCCGCTGTTCTGCTTGAGCTGGGAAGCTCAGCAGCGCCGCGCCCATGTCGGACTCTGAGCTGTCCCAGGACACGCTGGTGTTCGGGCTCCACCTGTGGGAGCTCGTTGGCATCGCCGTCGGTGCTGCCTTCGTGCTCCTCCTCGTCCTCCTCTCGCTACTGTGCCTCCTCGCATCCCGCCGGCGCCGACGCCGGCGTGCTGTCCAGGCCACCCCCGTCCTCCACCTACCCGTCACTGCATCCCATGCTCAGCCCAAGAACCCCGCCAAGCCCCCCAAGGACATCCAAGAAGTGCCCTCCCGCGGCGCCGCGGCTCCTGCCGCCCCGGCCAAGGCGCCGCTCGCGCAGGTGGCCCAAGCGCCACCGCCAGACTCCATCCAGATCGATACGGGGAAGGAGCACCGCATCACGTTCCCGGAGCAGCAGCCGCCTCCGCACCACCAGCGGAGTGGTGGGGGTCGTCGCGGGGTGCCAGCGGCGAGAGCCGCGGCGGTGGCGGGGAGCCGGGGGTGCCGGAGGTTTCACACCTGGGTTGGGGCCACTGGTACACGCTCAAGGAGCTGGAGGACGCCACGTGCATGTTCTCCGACGACAAGGTGATCGGCGAGGGCGGCTACGGCATCGTGTACCATGGTGTGCTCGAGGGCGGCGTACAGGTCGCCGTCAAGAACCTGCTCAACAACAGGTACTGATGCTACATGTAATGTGAAGCTTAGCCGTATTTAGAAGCTTGTTGTTGAATTGGCTTCTTTGTTTTCCGAAAGTGTTGATTACAGTCTAAGCAAAATGTACACAAATGGTCAATGGAGACATCGACAATTCAGATGGTGACATTTTGCTACAATAAATCGAAAGAAACCTTACCGAGTCACATTTTATATTGTTCATTCTTAGTACAGAAGTTGTCATCTGTAGATGATGAAATTTGTTTCTGCATTGGTGGTGTTTGGGTTGTTGACTTTAGCAATATGTGATGATCTGATTTCTTAGGGGACCAGGCAGAGATGGTGACATTTTGCTACAATAAATAAAAAAAACCTTACTGAGTCACATTTTATATTGTTCATTCTTAGTACAAAAGTTGTCATCTGTAGATGATGAAATTTGTTTTTGCATTAGTGATGTTTGGGTTGCTGACTTTAGCAATATGTGATGATCTGATTTCTTAGGGGGCAGGCAGAAAGGGAATTCAAGGTTGAGGTGGAAGCAATTGGGCGGGTGCGGCACAAGAATCTGGTACGATTGTTGGGATACTGTGCTGAAGGCAACCAAAGGTATATGACCATCAGCTTTAACTCATATTGTCTAGCTGTGAAAAACAAGGACGGTATCTCATAAATTTTGTTGTGTATGGAACCATTTCAGGATGCTTGTCTATGAGTATGTCAACAATGGAAACTTGGAGCAATGGCTTCATGGTGACGTTGGTCCTGTTAGTCCTCTTACATGGGACATTCGAATGAAGATTATACTAGGAACAGCAAAAGGGTAGGCATGTTTGAGCTCATCATTTCAGGCTACAGAAATTGTGTCATCACTATCTGCTTACAATAATTTAAACTAATTTGTGCAGCTTGATGTATTTGCATGAGGGACTTGAGCCAAAGGTAGTCCACCGTGATGTGAAGTCAAGCAATATTCTTCTTGACAAACGTTGGAATGCTAAGCTTTCTGATTTTGGGCTAGCAAAGCTTTTGGGTTCAGAGAGGAGTTATGTCACTACAAGGGTTATGGGGACATTTGGGTGAGACATCAGTATTAACTTGTAAAACTTATAATCAAAGAAGATAAACAAACAACGTAATAGCTTACTTTTATCACTTGTCGTGTTTACAGGTATGTTGCACCAGAATATGCAGGCACCGGCATGTTGAATGAAACCAGTGATGTCTATAGTTTTGGAATTCTTATCATGGAAATAATATCTGGTCGGGTACCTGTTGATTACAACAGGCCACCAGGGGAGGTTAGTGATTACCATGGCTCCTTGTAAGTTCGAAACTAAGAACATACGGAGTGCATTTACGAAATCCGCTGAATAATCCTTTCAGGTTAATCTTGTTGAATGGCTGAAGACAATGGTCAGCAACCGAAATTCCGAAGGGGTTTTGGATCCGAAGATGACTGAGAAGCCTACTTCCAGGGCACTGAAGAAGGCCTTGCTAGTGGCACTGCGTTGTGTAGATCCTGAATCTCGTAAGAGGCCCAAGATTGGACATGTAATTCACATGCTCGAAGTTGATGATTTTCCCTACAGAGATGTAAGATGTGGCATTGGGACTCTTTTCTGCATTTACTTTTCAGTATCCATCATTTAATGGTGATGATTTGCATTATTTGTTCCATCTAGCTCTTATTGCTTATTGATTCTGAACCAATAAGACGTTAGTTATACCCACTGTTTACATTTAGGTTAAAAAAGACGGCATATATTTTTTTCTGCCTGTTCCTGAAGAGTTAGATCCATGCTGAACTGTATGTACCTTTTATCCTTGAAACATGTGTTTAATAAAGTAATAATTCCTTTGCCTCCCAATCCTGAAGGATTATCAGTAAGGTTTCCCGAAAATAGTTTGTTCAGAATCCATATAGGAAAACTAAATATTTTAACATTGCATATACTTACGTTTTTGTCACTCTCTTTCACCAGGAACGTCGAGGTGGTAAAGCTCCGGCTCAAGTAAGAACAGTCGAAACACCAACAAGTGATCCTGGTGACAGCAGTGGGAACAACACACCGAAGGACACACCAAAAGGAGAGCCTTTCCAATGGAGAACTCAAGAGGCCTAGCTATCAGGGGGAACAGTGACTACTCGGATCCTCATGCTCGATTAAGAAGCTGGACACGGCAAAGTTGCAAACAGCTTATTTGCCGTCTTGTCAGTAAGTCAGGGAGTAGAACCATGGAAGGCACCGGTGGTGGTGACCCTCATGACAATATTTTGTACATTGTTGGATTAAATTGTTAGCCATAGCGGTCTTTTTGGTTTGGTGTTGGGTAGTAGTACTTATGCGAGGGATGATTTTGTATGATAAAGGCGTTTGTACCCTGGAGGTAAAATTTAAGCATTGCTATAGTTGAAACCGTTCCAGTAGGTGTCGCAAATGACCTGGAAACTTTGCTGTCTGTTTGAGACGTCTGATTGGTGCAGTGCTCATATTTCTGATGCCATGCTTGTTACTTTGATACTGACGCATCAACTGTAACGATTCAATTCTGCAACAAAGCAATTTGTTCTGATTGGAATGTACTAATTAAGAGAAAGGGAAAGGTCATCAGCAGCATTTGACAAGCAAGGAAACTAACAAATTCCATAGCTTTAGCTTTGCCAGAATTGTCAGTTCCCATGAGCAGGAGGAAACCTGCCGTGCTTGCGAGAGAGGCAGGTAGCAGCAACAATGATTTTGATGGAACCTGTGGTGATCCAGGCTGATATAATGATTCCGATGATGACCGACGAGCAAACTACGATATAGGGATCGGACCAGCTGTCCTGGCTGTCACGGTCTGGCCATCGCCGTGGCATGCCGTACTGCTCGTGCCGCCTGCCTGCCGGGACGGTGGCCTGTGTCATCTCACTGGTGCTTGGTTTTTCTTGCTTGTGCCTGAGACTTGCATTTATTTCTTTAACATTAACAAAAGCTCTGAATAGGTCGCTACAAAATCAGATTCGGATCAAATCGAAGGCTAGAACAAGTCTACATGTAAGGTCCCTGGTAAAAGTGAAACTGATCAAATCTGATCCTCAAATGTTGCACATGTTGAAAACTAACAGATTCTTTCTGCTCAACCATGTCAAAATGTGTTTCAAAGGAAGATATTATCTCTCTCTTTTTTAGCTTAAAAGGAAGATATTGTCGACTAGCAAATATTATTGGGCCAATATATTTCGGCCCAGAAGTAACACCAGCACCCAAGGCTGAAAACTACCCCGCCTATTTAGTGGGCTCAGTAGCGTGCTAATGGGCCGAGTGCGCTGCATTTCACCCTCCCCATTTGGACATTTGTGCCCCTCGCTACCCGCAGCCAAACCCTACCCAGCACCCGGTCAGCTGCGCCGTTCTTCTCGCAGAGTCCCTTCTCTCTCGCGGACGGTGCTTCAACTCCGGCGACTCGGCGACCACCGCCCGGCTACTTCATCGCCGGTGAACACCTTCCCCAACAGCGACTACTTCAGCCTTCGTCTCTCCATCCTCTCCTGCGTCTCGTCCTCCCCGAGTACGGTATGGTCAAGGAACACAAACATCCCTCTCCTCTTCCATCTATTTCCTGTTCGGATTGACCTCTGGATGTGGCGATGTGCTACTCTGTTCTGGCAAATGCTAGGGTTTCCTCGTTTCTTTTTGTTTGTCTGTTGATATATGCAATTGCTACTAGTGGATTGTGGAACTGATTGTACATCCTAGGGTTCTTGACTTGGTTTAATTTCATTTTGCAACCCGTGATGATTTAGACAATTTTCTGAGCTAAGTACCCTTTATCTGTGATGTGTCCATGTACATTTGAGCAGAGTGCCATTTTATCTATGATGTGGTCGTGTAGATCTGAGCAGAGTATCAATGCTGTCTGTGATGTTGTTATGTCTAAGTATGAATTGAGTGGGGGCAACCAAACACACCCTCATTTTCTCGTGAAGGCAGTGGAGGAGCATCTTTGGATGTGGCAACCCTGTCTTGTTTGCATTGTTACATTGCTAACACTTGTCTTAGCTACCCGTCTGTTATGTTCTAATGGTGATGATATTGCTATTATTTATCTGAGGTACTTATCTCTTTGGTCTTGTCAAAGCAGTGGAGGAGCATCTTTGTGATGTGGCAACCCTGCTTTGTTTGCACTGAGTGCTATAGATATTAACTTATGTAGTACAACAACACCTTATACTTTGATGTCTTGGGCGCTAGGGTTCTTCTCCGTTACTCCACTCGCGCCGCTGCCTCCTCCTTGACGCAGGCGCTCCTGCACCCGGAGCTTGCCTGCCGACTAGCTCGCTGCCACCATGGTAAGTTGTGGCCGAAGAGGCTTGTTTTGTCTGTACCTTTGGCCATCTGTTCTTGTGTCAGTGCTAAGTGCTAACCTATCGCTCTTTTTCTCGCAGATCATCCCCAAGAAGAATCGCAATGAGATCTGCAAGTACCTCTTCAAAGGTCAGCAATTATTTTTCCCTTTGCTTTCAGTTGATGTGTGCAATATCTGCTTAACAGAAAGTTTATTAATCCTTCCATCTGAATGTATATGATTAGTTGTAAAGCGTAGGAAATAGTTGTAGAGGATTGAAAGAGCTTGATTGGATCTCATTTTATTAGATTATCTTACTTCACGAAACTGTGGAAATGAATTGAGGTTCTGTTTATCATAGACTATTTTACACATAATGAGTTAATTTTGCCGGTGAAGTATCTCACTGATTTGGTCTTTGAATTGTCACTCACTCGATGTATGTCCTGCTGCAGAGGGTGTGCTGTACGCCAAGAAGGACTACAACCTAGCGAAGCACCCCCAGATTGATGTGCCGAACCTGCAGGTGATCAAGCTCATGCAAAGCTTCAAATCCAAGGAGTATGTCAGGGAGACCTTCTCCTGGCAGCACTACTACTGGTACCTCACCAACGATGGCATTGAGCACCTGCGCAACTACCTCAACCTGCCGTCGGAGATTGTGCCTGCCACGCTCAAGAAGTCTGCCAGGCCTCCTGGTCGCCCATTCGGCTCTGGCCCAGCTGGTGATCGCCCAAGGTATTGCTTATCTCTGGATCCTAATGAATGTCTACTGTAACATCAAAGTAAATTTGTATCTAAGAGATCAAATGTTACTTAAGAATTGAGATATTACATTTTCTTATGAAATAACAGTATGGTATGTTTCCTTGTCATATCTGAATTGCTGTTCTTCAGAAGTCTGCTAAGAATTTGTTGATGAATTGTTTAGTTGGTGTATATCTAGTATGCAGAATCTGTGAGCTCCAGGTTCAAGGGACTAAATGTTGATCAGGGTTAAACTAATTTATAAATTTGTTTGTGCTGTGTAGGGGTCCACCTCGCTTTGGTGAGGACAGGCCAAGGTTTGGTGACAGGGATGGCTACCGTGGTGGTCCCCGTCCTGGTGGTGACTTCGGTGGTGAGAAGGGTGGAGCTCCTGCTGAGTTCCAGCCATCCTTCAGGGTAAACATTTGTCTTCCAATGCTTTGATGTTCCTAATTTCTCTGAGCTATCATATAATGCTAGGCGTATATTGGTGCATGCAAAGACTACTAGTTTGTAGTCTGCCTGAATTAAACTGTCAAGTAGATGCATATGGTAGAAAGATCAGCTTGTCATGCTCAGCTGTCATAAGACTACTAGTTTGTAGTCTGCCTGAATTAAACTGTCAAGTAGATGCATATGATGGAAAGATCAGCTTTTCATGTTCAGCTGTCATAACTAGACTCAGGTCCCATGGCATCATGGATAGTACAGCTCACTTCTTCGTTGTGCCTTTACGATGGATCTGACCCTGTATAGATTGACCTGCCATTTTTCTGGTTGCAGCCAAAATAGAATTGTGAAACATGGGCTTGATCTGACCCTGTATAGATTGACCCTGTATATCTTTAGATTATCATTGTTAAACATGGTGACAATTATTCTGAAACATGGGGACAATCTACTGGGAAGACACCCTAAACACTTGTTAGGGGACAGTCTTGGAGGGCCATGACCGAGCAGATATTTTTTTGATGTAAAAATCAGTTGTTTAATTGATTCCCTTCGCTGAGACTTTTCCACCTGAAAACTTTGCAGAATTCTGGTGGCAGACCTGGCTTTGGCCGTGGGGGTGGCAGTGGCTTCGGTGCTGGCCCAACATCTTCATCCATGGAGTGAACTACCCCTAGTTTGGACATGATGTTTTCCTTCGGTTTAGCCGTTTAATTTTGAAGGACAGTTTCTATGTACTAGTGATGTTTATCAGGATTGGCAAGTGCTGACATATGCTAAAATTATGCTATCTTGGTACCTTTAAATATAATACCAGCTTTTGCAAACACGTTTTTTGTAGTGCATCATGTTTTCCCGCCAGTTTAGTGCTACTCGTAAGCTGTGTGTTTTGAATCTGCTTCCCAATATTGTAATTCGTGCTGATTCTAAGCACTGTAGAAGTTTTGCAAAACTAGGCACGTTGTTTTGTCTGGGGGCGTGAAATGTGCGAACTTTATTAAGTTGATACCTCGGCTAAGCATGAGTGGCTGACGCGGTCAGGAGGAAGCGCCCTAGAAGGCCTAGAGGACTTGGGGACGCTGTTAACTCATTTTTGTCATAAAAAAAAACTCAAACTTGCTGGTTGAGGTCACATATTATACAATTGTCATTAAGCAGTTAGTACCGAAACATATTGCCAAAAACTGTAAATACTGCTACAAACAGTTACCTCAATTCGGCAGACTAAATAATATTTCAAAACAGGTTAATATTATCTGTAATCAACTGATATTGAAGGCAGAAAAGTCGAACCAAAACATGATAAGAAGAATTAAATTCTTCATTGAATTCTGATTATAATTTGATTCCAGCCTCAAATTCAGCCAAAAAGGAAATCATGGTTATGATAGTAACACAGACGAGACAACTCTTCATGCCTGTTCCAATGCCATATATCAGTGAGAGCAGCCTTCACTGATTTCATGTCAAAGGAGGTTGACTTATGTCACCGAGTCAAACAATAAATTCAAACACCCTTCAGTTCCAGCCTTCAAGGGGGCGTGCTCTGATCAAATCATAGCCGGCCAATTTCTCTTGTACAACTACCAAGAGTTCAAAAATGTATGCAAACGGGAACTGAGGAATAGCCCAAGTGCCCAACTATGTTGAAATACAAAAAATGAAGCATATCTCAAAATCATGACTATGATGAATTCAACAAGAACCAAACTATCCATGATAAGGATCTAAATCAGACTAGGACCGGATCACACTGATTCAACTTTCAGTTTGAAACTTTATGTGTGTGCCATTTAGGGAACTGAAAATTAGCCCAACTACATAAAAATATAAAAATGAAGCACACGTCACAAATCAGGATTATGATGAATTCAAAGAGAACCAAATTATCTAAGATACAGGTGTTCAAATCAAACAAAAACTGGACCGCAATGAGTCACCTTTCAGTTTGCATTGTGGGTATTTTCATGTAAATCTACAGGTAGTTCGAACTGTATGCGCTGGACAGGGAATTGAGAAATAGCCCAACTATGTTGAAATATAAAAATGACACAGGTCTCAAATCATTATCACGATGAATTCAGCAAGAACCAAATTATCCATGATCAGGGTCTGAATTGGACAAGTGGATCACAATCAAAAGAGATCACACATCAATTCCAAGCGTGGCTGCAGTCACGGACAGGACTCGTATGCCAAAATATTAAACTGATACTTGTGCTTGATCCATGACAGAACTAAACTAGTCTTGTTGAACTTTCCCCTGGCTAATGAGCATCACCACTGCTAGATCATGGATTTGCCGACTCCATTTGCTGGGTTGTCTTGAGTGAGTGGTTGAAGATCACTGATCGCTAACTGGTTCTGGTAGTTTGCCGCTAGCCATCTTTCGCTGAACAGGTATATAATAATGTCATTGTTATGGATCAATAATCACAATGACATGAATAAATGAGCTAGAGAAGTCATACAATAATTTCAATGTATCCAGCATTCTGTTTAATGTGTGATCTTGAGAGATTAAAATTAGCCGGGACACAAATCACTGATAATACATCAGCAACCTTGTATGAGTATCATACAAAACATATATTGGAGTGATACGACAGGAGCATAAGTGTCATCTAAATGTGTATTTGGTTTACTGGCATTTTTTTTCCTGAAGAGACTGTTCTTTGTCTGCAAGAGCAATGTGCAAAGTTGTTGACAGTCTGTCATAAATATTCTAAGTCTACTTTGGCCTAACTGACTTACCTACATTCCAACAAAATACTCCAAATTATAGAACCATAATCAACCAAGCAGAGAAGCAAGTGAAACCTTACCAGCAATGTCTCAGTGTAGAAGGTCACGAAGGGATAGATAAGCTCGACTTTGCCAGTCTCAGACACTTTCCTCGCTTGCAACGACTCAAGATCGATGGTGAAGACGCCATCTTCCGTGCTCACGAAAATGACATTAGCACCTTCAGCAACTCCACTTAGACATGGCAGCCTCCTGGGATTGTCAGCCGGCAGCAGTTTACTGAGATCAATGGTCCTGCGCTGCACCCATCCGGCACCTCCATCCGGACCCGACCTCGCCCACAGAGAGAGCTTGTGAAGATGCAGGCTGGCGAGACCAAGTCCACCATCCTCCCCCGTCATGACAAAGACATTATCGAGATGCTTTGCGCGTGGTGGCTCGATCACTGACAGGATGTCTGTTGAGTATAGGCCTGCTTTATAGATGTTCTTGTGGCCCAGTCGTAGAAGCACGTCGTACCGGTACCGCAGGAGGATCCCAGATCTGCCGACGAAGTAGAGTGAGTCCCCAAGGAGCGTGGCGGGCTGATCCAAGAGGCTGCCTCTGGAGTATTCGATGCAGATGTCTAAGCTCCGCTGGCCGGTCTCAGACGAGAAGAAGCATGCGTGCGCACGGGGCATTGAGCTGTCCAAGCCCACGCAGACCAGAAGGAATGGCCCCCGCTGCAAGCGGTGTGGTCGCAGCCCCCGGTGTCCGCGCAGACCACCGTGAAGTGCATGTAGACGTCGGGCACATCGTCGCGCATCCGCTGCAGGCGGCCGGTGACGGGGTCCCAGACGACGAGCTCCGAGCCTGGGGACCCGTAGTCGTAGACGAGGGCGCGGCCGTGGCGGCAGTCGAGCGCGTACCAGTTGCGCTGGTCGGTGGCGGCCGGGCGGAAGGACCCGGTGGGGACGAAGCGGGGGAGCTCGCGGTTGGCCGGGTTGTGGAGGAAGCCGAGCACGTGGCCGTTCGCCCCGTGGAGCGCGCGGTAGCGGGCCAGGAAGGCAGGGTCGGCGCGGATGCGGCGCCAGGTCTTGCAGACTGCGGAGGCGCGGACGAGGCTCGCGGGGTCGTCAGGCGGCACGCGGAGGAGGACCTCGGTGACGGCGTCGGGGATCAGCTCAGGCGGAGCGCGCGACGACTCCATGGGGGGCTCGTGGATGGCGGAGCGCAGCCAGGGAGAGGTTTCGGTGGGAGAGGTTTCGGTGAGGATTTCGGGGTGGATTTTTTTTTTAAGAATGATTCGGGGGTGGTGTTGCGGGCAGAGTGAAGAGGATGTGGCTGAGAAAGTTACGGGATCGATAAAGTTTATTTCAAACTGATGGTGTTTTGCATAGTTCGTAGGCTCAAATCATCCAGACTCGAACAAGATCCAAAATTGAGTTTAAAACATTCTTGAGTGGCATCTTACAGCTGCTAGGCATGAAGAGATATCAAGAAGATTCTATAATCGTCCGAATTAGGTCTGGAGTCTGGACGTTTGATTTGGCTTGAAACTCTCAAGAACTAGTTCAGCTCTTAAGCGGCTTGGCTGCTGGGCTCTGCTTGGTTCTGCATATTTTCAAACAAGTCAAACTCATATTATAACTCGTTATTAAAAACCAAGCCGAAGCTAGCTCGCGAGCCATACGAACTCCTTATGTGATTGTGCATGAGACAAGCCATGATCCAACAATTCACGTGTTATCAATTCGATTTAGGGACATGGTTTTTTTTTCTTACCGGAGTCACATTTCATCAGAGAGAGAAAGGTCAAAAAACATATTCAGAAGTTACGAAAAATTATAAAACTCGGTATAAGTATAATTAACATAGTAAAAAACATACACACAAGTTTCAACTCCAAATTTAATTTCATCCAAAAGATATAAAATTAATAAATTATAAAAAGATTGAGAAATAAGATAAAATAGTTAAATTTGCCCTTTTTTATTATTTATTAATTTTATATCTTTATGGTAAAGTTGATTTTAAAGTTAAAATTTAGTGTGCATACTTTTTACATATCAACTACTCGTACAGCAAGTTATATAATTTTTTGAAACTTATAAATATTTTTTTCACAATTCCTCCTATGGTAAGCTTAACTTTCTCCTTGATCTATTGGTTGATTTGCCTTCTCGGTCTCCTCACAAACAGGAGTTTTGTGACCAATCCGCACATAGTGACAGAGACTTAGTGTTACCCTCTCCGTTCCACAATGTAAGTATTTGAAGCATTTAAAAGTTTGTCCACAATGTAAGTATTTCTAGGGATACGACAAAATCTAATGGGTTGGTGGATGGGTGAGGAATTGATGAAATAGTGTAAAATGAAGGATATATATATATGACATTTCTCAACTTGACTATTTTTACCTCGGAATTCTAGGAATGCTTATATTATGAAATGGAGGTAGTACATTGACTTGTCTATATGAATATTGTTGTCGATTCATATAAATATTGTGATGTTAGACATGGATACAATTTAGAATCTTAGTCGTGAAATTTAAAATATTTTTACTTATTTATGTGTTTTTTACATGTTGATTTTGCAAGTTACTTCCTCCGTTTTTAAATTGTTGACATCTGTTGACCTTTTTCGCTACGTTTGACCATCGTCTTATTCAAAATATTTTCTCAAATATGTAAAATCATAAGTGGTGTTTCAACTTTCTTTAGTGATAAAAATGAATTATTATAGAACATT